>VZSV01000092.1:3298030-3321965 GCA_013398735.1 Nothocercus julius | reverse complement strand
CGTAAATATTCAAAATCAGAGTGAGATGATAGGGAAAACTAAACAACAGAAGTTTGGAAACATTACTGAACTAAGCAGGAATGAGTAAGAAATAACACTCTTTACTTCTTGCCGCTTGGCCTTTTCTTCCCGATGTGCTCTACTTGTGTAGTACATGTTATTTTTGCACCATCATCTTCCTTGCCTTTTTTGCCTTTTAAGGAGTTTCCCTGTTTTACTTGGATCTATGTCCCTGCAGCTGAAGAGCTTACACTGGTTGTCAAGGGTCTGTTAACATGATCTATCAATCTAGAAAAACGGCTTCAGTTAATGTGGTGCTGTTCAGAGCATGGAGGGTTTTTGTGAAATAGAAAAAGGAGAAATAGTTTTAGCTGATTCTTAATTTTGTTCTCCTCTCCTGCCAGCCATGCTCTCAGAAGGTCAGAACCTACTACAGTTGCAATGGCAGCCTGCAAAATGGGAAGTCAAAATGTGGTGGTTTTACATCATTTGCAGTTTGATTTGCCATACTATAAAGTGAGCACAGCTCTTCTGTGGAACATTTCAGTGTACACTGCTAATTGAGTTGAGTGTAATGTTTTCTCTTTTGTTTCTCTTTTTACTCTACAAAGTATTAATTGGAACTCAAAATGGTGGGAGATTTCTAGCAGGACAGATAGTTCTGAACTCTTGCTTTGCAAGAAGAAATGTAACGATATGTGAAAAGATCGAGTATTGTTTAAAGAATGAGATGGATCGAAAGGGTTTTGCAAAGATGTTATTCCTGTGATTCATGACACATACAGTACTTGCTTCATATCTTTATGGAATATCTTTTGCTCAGCTCATACCTCTCTGCAGTAACTTTCCCATTAGATTAAAATGAAATTTTTGGTTTTCATAATGGGACATTGTGAGCTAATAACAAAAAGACTGTGTTGTGGATGATAGTCTGCCCTGGGCATATTATAAAAACAAAACAAATCACAACACAACATAACATCCTTTACAACATGTTGTTCAGAATTCTTTTCACCTGCCTTCCACTTACGCATTTTATATAAAAAGTTCTTTTAACTGAAATATTTCTCCAGAAAAAAAAAAATAATTTTTGAAAAAAGGAAGGAAAAGAAAGTAAAAGTGTGCTTTTTCACAATAAAATGCTAGTGAGTCTTGGTTGGAAGAACATTTTGATTATTTTTTTGGGTAGTCTTATCCCACTTTGTAAAAAATCATGACAGTGTTGAAGTTGGAATTTAATTTCAGAATCACAAGTCCTTGGAAGTCACATTAAAAAAAAAATCCATGCCCATTAGAAAGGAAAGAAAAAGGAAAAAAAGAACAGTGTGATAGAGTAACCATATATTTAATACCAAGGTCTAGGATTCTTGAAGGGTTTTGTAGTTTTACATTTTGACCATATATCAGAGCCATAATTTAATAAACACCCAACATTGCTTCATTATTACATGGCAATCAACTGGTAAATTATATGCCAATGACTGCAAGATCCTTCTTTTTTGAAGCTAAATATGGCTGGACTATTTTTAGAATCAAATGCATTATTTGGATTAACAATTAAAATATTTGAGTAAGTAAGCAGCCTGGTTTTCTATACTGACCTAATTACCAGGAATATAGCTTGAGACTAGATTATTGAAATGCCAGTGAGTAAGTACAGAGCAGTAACCTATCTATGGAAGTACTGGATTTATTATTTTCTTTTACATCAGCAGCTACTAAAGAAAGCCACTTGTATTCCTATATTTACTGCACATTGGAAGTACATTGCCTTTCTGACTTCAGAATTAACTATGCTGGAAAGTATTTTTTATGAAATCAAAATAAATGCCAATGCCTTTTGAATCTATTTCTACCAAAGGGAGAGAATTTCATATTACATAAATATCTCCAAAGGCCTGATGGTCCTAGGGCCATCAGATCTGAAATATCCTGCTACCAGCTGGTAACTGCAGAGACTTTTTCAGATGGTTGGTGACCTGTGCTGGCATTCTGCTTATATTCTAAGCTCAGAGGACAAAAGAAGACAAGCAAACACTATCTGTGTGAAAGAAAGAAGAGGAAGTGAAGCCATCTCTTTGGTGGTCGATGACTCAGACCTGTGCACTGCTGCAAAATGAAGGTTTGTGGCAGCCTTCAGTGATAGTGAGATATTTTCTGAAATATTGTGACAGGCAGCCCGCTCTGGATTAATGATGTCTCTGATTAGGCCACTCTCAATTTTCTGCAGTTCCTGAGAACAAAAGAAAAGAAGGAAAAATAAAATTATATATTCTATTTTTATTTAAGGTGGGAGCCACTAGATGCTGGGATAGACTGCAAGTTTTACATCTTTTCTTTCTGTCTGGATACATAACATGTCATCTTGGAGAAAGTCTAATCTGACAGCAGGGAAGTTTTCTGAGAGGAGTGGAAGATGGAATTTTGATCTTTTCTAAAGTTTAAGCTTTTTTTTTCTTCCTGATTTATCAGGAAGGTAAATGGTTATTAGTCTGATGCACTGAAATGAGGTTAGATAGATAAAAGCCATAAAGGTATGTTTGTTGATTTTCTGGCATATCCTAACTCCTTTTCTGTACACACCACCTGAGAGGCCACTACTTTCTTGCCTTGTGAAAACCTTGTGTCAAAAATGACCTCCCAGCAGTATCACCCACTAAGCATTATTGCATTACCAAGATGCAAAAGCTTTTCTTCTGTTACTTCCAGGCTAACTGCTGACTAAATTTCTTTTGGACAGTTGGCTGGAATTGCAGCCCAAGAGAAAAGACTTCATAATTCAGGTCATCTCTTTCAATTCCTATATACGTGGAAAAGATTTGAGCAGTTGGTATCATCTGAGGTGTCGTATCTCAAGTGTGCTTTATTTTCAGAAACTCAGGGCTGACGCTATTTCTCTAATCAAAAATTCCTCAGAAGGGGACACTTACATTAATTGTTTTAATCATAACTACTTGATTTGCCTCCTTGGCTGCTTTCTCTGCAGCCTTGATGGTCTCATTGTCCCAGTCAATAAAGTCCATGGCCATCATTCCTTCCACTGTACTGGAGAGACGGTAAGGGACAATGGGGAAGTGGAGAAAACAAACAGTGAGATGAGGAAAGCAGAAAAAAAGAAATGAAGGGGATTAAAAAAAAAGGAAAAGAGGCCAAAAAGGTATCACAGTTAATAAATTCCTGCAATAAGATCGTTAATTTGACAGACACAGATATGTGACCATATCTTCCCTATCAGCATCATCTTATTTTCAGTATTTTTTTCCATTTATCATTCTTCATAGCTACATTTAACTCTGCTATACTGAGAAATATTTTTGATTCAGGACTCACTCTGAGGCCTCCTGCTTGAGCATGTGGGCAATATACAGAATGTCAGGGTAGCCCGTACAACTGGAGATGTTGTTACGAGGATAGTAGAAGAGGAATGTGAGGCACATCTCATTCGTGGTACTTAGCCCACCCTGCAAAGACACAATGATGACTCAGAGGTCTACTGAGACACAGTGAGGAGAAATATTCTTCTCATTGCGTCCCTCCTCTCCTGCATGGTGAAAACGACCTATCTGTTTCCTTGACTAGAAGTTAGAGAAAATCAAGGGATTCTCCCAATGATCTGATAAAAGGCTGTTGCATGATCTTTATAATCAAAACGTACCTGTTCTTTCCTTCGGGAAGATTACCATATTTTTATTTCAAACTACAGGATTCCCAAATCTGAAACAAAATTCAGCTAAAACAGTCAGAGAATTATCAGCTGATCCCTATTTTTGGAATGAGACCAGCCAAATCAAGCAGTATCACTCTCCATTGATACAAATTCTGAATGCTTCATAAGGTTGAATCTCAGTATCTTGTGCATATTTTTAATTGTAATTGCATTGTTAACTCCTCTTGCATGCCATTTTCTCTAAAGGAAGTTGGTATGAGGCTTAATTTAAAAATAGCTGTTTATGTGCTACATTCTGCAAAAGGGCCTAATTAAACAGATGTCTGGGATATGAACAAGGAGAACTGAAAAGAATGTCTTTGCATTTTGAGAAGTTCCAAATCTGACTATCTACACTTGAATCTTTAGACAAGAGTTAGCTTACAGAGCATTAGAGGTAGGATAGGTTTGGGGTCTGTTCACAAGCCTGTAGTAGAAGGAGAAGCTTGCTGGAGCTGGAAGCTTCTGATCCAATAAGTTTTTGTCAGTGCTCTGTTTGGCTGAGGAACCTGTCTTCCAAAAAGATTTTAATGGTGGATAAACTAATTTTATATGCAATGGATAATTTGTAAGTAGAAATGCAAACTTACGAAAGTAATCCCTGACCGATCCAGTGTCTGAAAGCTACATTCCACCAGGATCTCATCCCCCTAGAGAACACAGGTTATACTGTCAGAGCTGTACAGCAAAGCACACAAAACAGCTGCTTCTAACATGTGGAACCAGGAAACTATGTGAAAACAATAGGTCAAAATCTAAAATAGAATGAAGGAAAAAACATGTTAATGTGTTCCGATATCTCTGACACAGTTTCCCCAATCTGCCAGCCCACAGCTATATCCCGGAGGAGGAACATACTGGTTTGATTGTCAGGATTTTCTTCATATCCCGAACCTCCTGTAGTGTGAAATCATACTTATTGTCCTCACAGATGATGCCCAGCTGCTCACCATTCCTGATAAAGAAGGGGAGAAATTTATGTTATAGGGATGGCTCCTGCAGGAAATAAACAGAAACCAGAAAAATCTACTCCAGAAATCGTACCTGATTTCTTTGCTGCTATAATACACAGAATGTATTTCTACAGCCCAGTCAGTTCCAAAGAACACACTTCAAAATTCACACCCAATCCTCTTTGCCTTGGAATTCAAATCTGGATTTTATTACATCACACTAATCATTTGGCCTTTTGGATGACAGTATATGATTCCAGAAGTAATAACCCTAATACTTGCATCTCGTCTAATACTCTTCCCTCACCAAAAAACTCTCAAACTCTAGCACAGTGGTGCTGGGAGGCCCTTGAGGCTATCCCTTGCAGGTGCACATGTATCCTGCGTAAATTCATCCTTCCCATTTCTGTAGAGTTCTTTGTGATACTGTTTCTGAGGTAGTCTCAGGCTTGAGCACCACCTCTCCAATCCCCAGTGCAGGTCCTTAGACGTTCCTAGGTAGATCCACACCGCATACTGCAAAGAGCACCTCTAGGTCATCATCAGAGCAAGGCCTCTAACCCACAAATCCTTGTAATACCCATGGAAAAGCCCTTGTAGTAGCTGTCATAGACCCTGCTTGCTTGTGCTAGGCCAACTTTGTCACTCTTAGCAGCTCTAAAGCAGGTGAACTGATGGGTTCACACCGTTATTCAGCCATGCCTTTTGGCAAAATTAACCTGGGGAGGAAGAAACCTGGCTTGAAGGCGAGACTTAACAAAAGTCTGCACTAGCATTCTTCCATACTGCTCTACCAGAACTCGTCTGAATCTTTACCTCATGGTCTGCGGAACATATGGCAGTCTCTGTAAGACCCCTCCAGCATTGTCCTGCCCTATGGCTGAGGACTTTAATGCCTCTTCTGGAAGAGGAATACTACAGGCGTAACATGAATTAGGCAAATTTCAGCAGTACCTGAATGCCACAGTAGAGGTAACAGAGAGTTGTGGAGTTTCTCAGGGCATTAGGTCAAGAAACAAGATGCTATTCATGTGATGCACACTTGATGCGTACCATGCACTTTGCCTGAAAAGCAGGAGCCAAAAACTATTACTACTGTGTGGAACAAAACAGCGTTATCTCCCTCGCTCATAGTGTCTGTGTAGGACTCCCGGCCCATAAAAGGGAAGCAGGGCTCTATTACCAAGGCCCAGAATCAAAGGCTCCAGAAAGAACACGATCCAGAGAAAAACTCTCAACCAGAGACTACCACAGAAAGGCCCTGAATTGCTAGAAGTAAGTCCCTAGTCTGTTCTATGCTGCAACCTCCAAAAAGTTTGGAGGCTCCATTAACTGACAGCAACACAGACATTATATATGCTACTGGGAAAATCCCCCTGCTCCAAACCGAACCTCTGCCTGTGCCTAGACCATATCTATCCAGAAGGTATTTCAAACACGTGACCCTCCGGGCTACAGTCTGCTTGAGGTGGCTTCAGGACATGGTCCATGAAAAGTAAAGTCTAAAAATCTTTTCCCAGATATATGCTCATGCTAAATAAACTGTCAGTCTAGAGTCTTCTGTAGACAGACCTGAAGTGATTCATGGTAAAGTCGCAGAAGTGGCAGAATCTTCCATATTGTCCTGAAGCCCAAGAGTACATATTTTGATCGTATCACACTCCTTGCGGGTTGGTGTACACACATGGTAGGTGCTAACCAGCAAGATGGAGGAAAGACTCAGTCCCCTCCTCTTACTATCTAGCATAACAATCCAAGTGTCCGACCCATTTGGTATGGAGATCACTAGCATTGGAAATAAGAGACTATTTTGAAACTTACAGATTTTACTGAGGTTTCCTTTGCCCCTCTTCCAAGAAACAATCACAGATGCAAACTATAATATGCTACTCCTGAGGGACACAGATGGGTATAGGGGATCAAATTACAGGAGATGGGCATATTCACAAAGCATTTTTTGAGTTACAAAATCTTCTCTGTCTTTGGTCCAGTTCTAGCAGGCCAAGTGTGTTTACTCAGGCCTTTGACATGTAGCAGGTAGCAGAGGCTGCTATTATTGAGATGCCACTAGCCAGAGATGAGAAAATATTCATCAGAAAATTTTGTTATTTACATTTTTCTGAGCTTGACTTTGAAGGAGGTTCTAGTCTCTTGGCCCCATTTCTTAGCCTGTGAAGTGGGTAGAGAGTGATTCTCGAAGTGAGGCCAGTACAAAGGCTGCAGCCCTCTGCATTGCTAGTGGCCTGGAAGGGAACTGCACATGCCAAACGCCATTCTCAAGAAGCAAATCCAGGAGCAAGAGAATGTGATCTCAGCTAACACTCATTTCTAAGAAGTGGTCTTGGCAAAGGCCAAGACACAGCAGGCCAGGGAACTGGCAGGCTGGCCTTCGGCAGACAGCCAGGAATGGCAGGGGCTAGCACGTGTAAAGCATGTTTGAGCACAGGGTGCCCATGGGTGTTTTAGGATATTTATTGAGGTGTATCTGCAAGGGCAGAGGGGCCACTTTAGAACAATGTAGAGTGATATTTCACATATGTGCTCAGAGGACAAACTAGAAAATATCCACCCTGCTAGACTAGACTATCTCTGCATGGGTGTTGGGAGCCAGGCATTCTTCAGGCTCCTGCAGCTTGCCTGCAGTGCAATACAGCTTCCTTCTGTGGCTTCATCATCAATCCAATATATGTGGAGTTTCTGCAGAGAGTCAGTATGTGTGGCAATATATGAGATGGCACGAGGGTCTGGGGATTTGATGTGGAAGCACAGCCAAGTGGGGCCACATCTTGTGCAATATGTTGCAGTATCTCAGTTGTCCAAACAAAAGTGTTCCGATGTGTGGAACAAACAGACTGCCAAAAGGAGAGTCTCAGAGGACACTATAAGGACCAGTCAATTCCAGAGTTTCCCCTTGGCACTGCAGATGGGATTCACGTGACACTCTGAAGAGTGCATCAACAATTCAGTGCAGGTCATCAGGGAATTTTATCTTGAAAATATCACCATAGACAGTCTGTGTAGCTTTGCAGGGTGTAGCTGCAAACTCACAGACACCCCTATTGCTAAATAAAATAGTGCCATGGATTGTTTTCTGGCTAAGGGGCAGGTCACTAAGTGTGCCTCACTCTTACTGTCAGTGATATGATTCTTGGCTCATGCTGGGTTATTCTGAAACTAGAGATCTGATGAAGAGACAGGCCTCTCATACTAGTTAGCACTTGAGGACTCTTTGGGCTAAATTGCAATCATTTTTTAATCTCTTGTTTCTTTTCCAATTCAAAGTGGCTGAAGTAGTCTTCAAATGCTACGCTGCAACTTGGAACTGACAATACGTCTTTAATGGGCTGGGGTGGGATCAGGAGGTGTATAGATTTTGTGGGAAGATTGTGGAGGAAGCCAAACCTGCTGTAGTTTGCCCATGCAGCCCATGGGTATGGACACATGCAAACCTCAGACTGTGCCTGCCACCATCAGGCAGTGTCCAGCCAGCAGGGCTAAGTCCAGGTAAGAGCACCTTCTAGGAGTGGCCAGTGTGGATAAGCAGCAGTCCAGTCCAGGCCAATTTAACTATTTAGGCACAGTTTTACTCTCCACAGAACTGACAGATCATCGTACTGCATTTCAGACAGTGTTGATTCCCAACCAAAGTCTCCTATGCTGACAGACAGATGAGGAGTAGCAGAGGAGCATGAGCCTCACCCATTCCAGCCCAGGAAGTGGGGACTGATCCCCAGAATTTGCTTCTCTTACCGGTACTGGGCTACTTTCACTCCTCTACCAGACAGGTGGGTGTGAAGGAGGTAGGCAAACACGTGCAGCTCTGGAACTGGGGTCCCATTCACCTGCAGTGTAAAATGGAGAACAGTAGTCAGGGTTCATTGCTACATTTCTGCCTACGGAGTCCAAAGTCTGGGCGACATGTCTGTAAATATCAGTTTAACAATTTTTTGAAAAGAAAGATTAGTCTATTTCCTCCAGTATCCCATTAGGTATTTAAAGTCATTTGCTGTAGCATTCCTTTTTGAAAATTGCTTATCTTGCTCTAGGTGTCTGAGTTTGTGATACCTCATGCTGGATCCTGCACAGCTATCAAACTAGCAGCTATTCAAGTTAAGATACAGGAGACCTAAAAAATTAAACTTGTAGATACACAGATCCTAACAAAAACAAAAGAAAGAAAAAGCAGAAGTAGAAATCATAAGACTGAGCAGAGAGCTATCAAAGCAACCACCCATACGTGGTCCAGTAGGAAACGTTAAGCTGGACTAGCTCACAAGTAGAAGGACATCAAAATCTGGAAAACCCAAGGTCAAGGGTCTAGGCAGATATCCTGGAAGGATTTATGGTCTGTGCCAGAGGTCAGAGAGACTCACAATTATGAATATGAAGGCTCAGTGCCTGTTTCACTAGTGAAATTTAAGTCTGATCCGCCAGCGGAAAGGAATAATATTGGACTGTTTGTGTTGCCCATACTTACGAGGCACTGCGGGGTGATCACACTGCTCTCCTGTCTGCATTGGTCTGGTTGTGGCTGGCTGACACTGCTCTATGTATGTGTTGTGGGATAGCAGGTTGCTGTTTCTGAAATTTTCCCTAGGGCTGTGTCTGGGAATGGAGAAAAGTGTCAGCCTCCCATCTAGCAGGGCTGGAGGGAAAGAACACCCGAGTCATGAGTGCCACCAGCATATCTTTACCAACTCCTTGACAGTTTTTAGAAGGATGTTATGTTTCTCCTCCAGAGATGTCTTCTTCATCTGAGAGCTGACACTGTATCCTTGCAGCCTAACACACGGCCTGAGTGCCAAACCATCTCTCTTCTGAATAGTCATATTAGAGTAGGTATTCATTGTGCAACATGTGGAAATGGAGGCTAAGATGGTACCCTGTAGCAGGATTTTGTACATGTCTAGACAAGTCCAAAGTGGGAAAAGTCAAGGATTTCCCCACACTCACTTCATCAAACTGGCTAGTATTGCAAAGGCCGTAAGATCTATAGGATTCTGCTCCAGGAGGGATGAAATGTACAGGAAAAGTGAAGATGCCCGTCTGCAGAACCCCCACATCGTATTTCCGCAGCTCTGATGTGTAGTAGATTCGTACCCCTGAGCTGTCGATCAAACCTTTAAAACAAATGTGAACACTCTTTCAACAGCTGTTCCAGTAACATTTCTTGCTTACATGCTTTTCAGCTTTCTATTCAACCTGTGCATTTGTCCTCATCTATCCCAACACCCAGACAGATTCCCCTCTCTACTTTCCTCAGCATCTAGTTATTTCCTGATTGACTGTTATCATTGTCTGTATTGTATGTATTAGTCTGTCCCGTTCATATTTGTACTATGATCCACCTATACTTCCTGTTTTATATCTCTCTCTTGTCTCTGCCGTGTTTCTACCCTGTGGCTCTTGACGCTGGATACTTCCCTGTACTTCTTCAGGAGGGGATATTAGCTCTTTATTAGAACTGGGGCCTGAAGTAGCAACACACAGAGTTACTTTTCCCCACTCTACTGTGGTCAAGCATAGACCTGCAGGGAAGCCTGAGCTCTCCTACCCTCAGGGGCATGATGCACTGTAATGCCATTTCAAAGTCATGCAAGGTGCACATTTTACATCTTCCAGGAATGCATCTTCACTTACAACTTATCTGGATCTAGTCCTGCTCATAGTCTTAGACTGTTCCCATAAAATTCCGCCACACTTTTGTTTCCTCTTCTGTAAAATGATAAAAATACAATGTCCGCAGCCTTCACAACCCATCATAGGAAGTGAGTGCTGAAGGTCACCGAAGTATATTATGTTCTCAGGGTTCCCTCAGCCACACTGTCCCTCCCAGCTCTACTGCTCTTTTCGGTAACGTAAAAGTTTCTCCCCACTCTTACGTACTCTCTAGTATCAGAAAAGGTTGGTGTGCTCAGGTTTTATACAACAACATGTCTAACCTATACGAAAAGAACTATCTGTGTTTTCATAGTTAAAATTTCTTTGCTGAATGGGATCCCCTGCCAGTTTTGCCTTACTACCTTGAAGCTTGTGATAAACAATATATCCTAAGGGAGGATTTCATGCAGTAGATGGTTTCTAGAATGTAGGTTAAGTTCAAGATTTCAGTCCTTAGGCTCTTTGTCAAACAACTGCCCAACATACCCACCTGGTAACAAGTCAAAATTGCTGTAGTGGATTTCCAGTCGGATGTACTGAGGGTCCAAAGGTGTCCCTATGGAGAGTGCAGTTTCATCTGGAAATTGATAGGACTTGTGGAAAAGGAAGAAGAGGAATTATTTTTAGGTCTCCTCCATTTTCTTATTGATTGAGAGACAACGGACATTTACAAAAAAAAAACCAAAAAAAAAGTCACTGTATAATATGAATAAAATGAGTCTAAAGGTTTAATCTAAAATTTATCTCTTGTCTCTCCCTGTCTCTTTTTGTCTCTCCCTGTACATGCATACTACAGAAACACAAAAAACATTTTGCCTTAAAAGACAGAATAAGCATCGTAAGACAATGCTAACATTTGTGCAGCCCTGGCTACTAAGTAGGCCAAGTTAATTAGAAGCACCACTTTAACAGAACTTTTAAACTATTCTGAAAAACAGGCAGGGACAGAAAAAATATAAGACAAGTAGGTACACTTCCTCCCCTTGTATGATACTAGCACAAAGAAGCATTCTGTGCAACTAGTGGCAATGACATTAAAAGATCAAAATGACAGCCTTACTGTGCGACATAACAAGAAATAGGAGATGCAACAAACCTTTCACACTCACCTCTCCCCCAACAGCCCAACCCACAAGCACCTGAGAGCACAGGGAAAAATCCGGATCAGCTCCATAGCAATCATCTATGCCAGTGGGTATTACACTGTCACTGCCACAGGCATAAACGAGGATGTGATGAACCAAAGTTATGTTGTGGGGTGTTAATACAGGTTCAAACTGTAACCAAGAAACATAATAAATTTAAAAAAAAAAAGTTATTTTCAACCTAAAATATTTCTCCCTTGGACAACCAGGAAGAGTAGGGCAATTGTTAGTTTTGCTTTTTGCTAGCAATTTCCAAGGACAGAACTTTGGACAGACAGGTACAGTCTGACTTACAAGATGGATGGTAAATTGAAGATGATTGTTTATCCATTAACTGCAGGATGTACCCAGCAGAGTCTATTGTCGCAGAAAGGATTTGCATCTTTCCCTAAAACACCTTCTCTCAACCAGAATAACGGGGATGTCTATTTGACCTTTTATGCTGAACAGTGTGATTCCAGACTAGGAATGTAATTAATTTACCTGATACAGCATTTTCTTGTTTGCAAGCAGCTTAAGGAACCTTGATCTCAGGTACACTATAATTCACTGCCCCTCATTTGTGCCAAAACAACCATTACCAAGATAGTTAAAAATAAGTCTGTAAATAACCTGAATCTGTTCATTAATTACTGAACTTTTCACCCGCATTGTTGAGATCAGATCTCAGATCTTGATGTTTACCACCAGAGCTGAATAAAGCTCCTCAGTTTGTTCTGTAGGATTGACTTGCAAATTCTTACTTCTCCAGCCCATATAAATTCTTCCTTCTGAAATTCTGTCTAATGTCACTTCAGTGGAACATCTATTTTTAAACCTTCAGAGCCTGCAAAACTAAGAAGCTTCACCTTGGAGCGACTTTGTCTGAAGAAATAAGCTGCATTTTCCATGGTAAAAATTCTGTTTCTTTTCTTTGTTCCTTGATTTTGCATATTGTATATTGAAAACTGTACCGCAGAAATTGTGTTTTGCCTTTTGCTAGCAATTTCCAAGAACAACAGCAAAAGTCTTTGCTTTCTTTTCAAATAAATAAAATTCTGGATGCTACTTTTGGTTTTATTGATATCCACAGGTAAACTATTCACTACGCTTAGAGTTGTAGCAAGGTTCCTTCAGGTATGATGTGCATATAGACAGCACTGCTTCCAAAGCTACAAACAAGACAGAGTATGTCCCCACACAAGGTGGACAAACGCCAGAGGCAGTGAAAGCCAGTTCAAAAATGCTGTAAAAGATGGACTTTCAAGCAGAACTAAAGTGCCATTAAAGTCCTGTTTTTCTCCAGTAAGACAATCTGGCAGTGTACCTTATAGATGTGATGTTTCTGCTTGACCATAGGCAGTGGAATAAAGGTACAGGCATACTTAGTTTCTTCAGCTGGAACAGCAAACTGGGGAGGGAAAGAAAAAAAAAAAAAAAAAAGAAATCCATGAGTCACATAATCACATAAGGTAAAGATTGCTCTAGCAATCCAACAATGTGCATTGTGGAGAACTGAAAAAGGGGCAAGTCCAAGGAGATTGGAGCATAGAACAAGACCAATGTCCTCCTATCAGGAAGGAAAGTGAAGATGGTGCCTTTAGCAAGGACTGATTGTTTTTGTGGTATCTAAGAAAGAAAGATTAAAGGGTCAAGAAGATGAGGCTGCATTGTGGTGAAAGGGAAATACATTTGTCAGCTGCACCATTTTCATTTAAGTTTTCAAACATTTTTCCAAAAGGGAATTGCATTACTAATTTGGCTATTATAATATGAGCTGATTGTAAGAAACCTCCAACACATTCCATCCTTTTTTCTTTTGGATTGCCAGTTCTCTGTAGTGACAAGCAGAGCACAAATGTGTACCCTTGTTTTTTTGAAATACTGTCTTTCTCTAACAGATGGCAGGTTGTTCTTTAGAGCTTGCCATGGGTAGAGTAGTGGCTGAGGAAGGGTTACTGAGTCTCCAGAATTAGGCATGCCAGAAATTGCCCTGACTACTTATTCAGCTGTCTGTGTTCAAGGGCCACCAGTGATGTCCCAACCCTAAAAACTCTTTTTGTGTCTGGCATGTATGTGGCCCAGTTTGGGACCTAGGGAGCATCAATACTTTCATCTTCAATCTTGAGAAGTTCTGCCTTCCACATAGTAAAAGTCTTAAAGCCAGATCATCACAGCTACATAGATGGAGCCCTACATTTTTCTTGTGCTCCAGGACTTTAGCTCAGCTAAACACATCTCCAACTGGGCACTGCTCAGCAGTAAAGTCTGGGAGCTGAGTAAGTTTTACTCCTGATTTTGTCTCTTGTCCTGAGAACAGCATTTCTGTTCTCTGTGATATCATGTTGTTGCCATGATACTAAGATGGGATGAAATGTACAGAGAAAGTGAAGATGCCCATCTGCAGAGCCCCAGGAAATATCTTCAGTACATTACAGATATTTTTATATGGGTCTATACGGATGAGACACTAGAGCTGCATCCATTTATGCTGGAGTTGATAACTGTACCTCAGTTCAACAGTACCACAACCTGTGTTTTGATCCCTAAATTCTGTCAAAAGAATGGCTTGTAGCTTACAGTATTTTCTTGACAAAGAAGCCCTTTACACAACAAACCCATACCTTCCTGTTTCTTTACTCTTATATTTGCGTATTTCCAAGATTAGTGACACCCCTTTTTCAAACTGTGCAGACCAAACCTTTAGTATGGGCAGAGGGAGGAGAAGTATTCTAGAAGGCAAAACAAAGCTCTTGTCCAATACTTACATTGTGCAGTCTCAGGTCATATGTGAAGAATATTTTGGGGTCATTTGAGTCAGATGACCCTCTGTACTTCATCAGGAAAAGAGATTTGGAAAACCTTTGGCCTTTAGAGAATTGGACTGTGTCATCAGTGCCAAATGCTGTAATGAGGCGTGCTGTATCAATCTGTAATAAAAATGTTGCACTGGAAAATCCCCTTCGTTCCTTCCCATCAACCATATGTACATACATTTACCCTACAACACATGCCTTATATCACTGCATGCTTATTAAAACACAGTATATATTAACCATATGCTGTTAAAGCTTGCCTAAACATACTATAGATGTGCATATTTTTTTACCTGTAGTTAGTATTACTGAGATACTCAGACATTGCACCAGACCACACAAGAAAGTACGTGTTGCAACACACAAGATTCTTGTCCAGATGCAGACATAATAGCTGCTTTTTTTTTTTTTTTTTTTAAAGCATGGACTACTAATGGAAAAAGATTCTAGCAAAGCTTAACACACTTTTATTTCATACACCTACTTATAGAATGCATATGCACACATTTAGGATGGCATATGAAATGGAAAAAAAAAAGAAAAAAAAGAGAAAAAAAACTGCAAGGGGTTTGATGATATTTAAAAGATTATGGTGATCAAGAAATGTTCCTGATGACTGGTAGCAACCTATCATCAAGAAGGGCAAGAAGGAGGCTCTTGTGATTTACAGACAAGTCAGCCTTACCTCTGTCCCTGGGAAGATGGTAGAGCAACTAACAGTGGGAACCATTTCCAGACACGTGAAGATTAAGAAGGGGATTGCTCGTAATTGGCATGGATTCATGAAGGTGAATTCATGCTTAACCAATCTGATAGCCTTCTATGATGAAAAGATTTCTCAGAGCAGTAAGACTTGGATATTGCCAATACACACAAAGATCCCTAAAGAAAAGGTAAAAAGTGCACAGTATCTAGGCATGCAGAGCCCTGAAACTGCATCAGCGTCCAGTGTGCTTGAACACTCTGACAAAACAATTTTTTACCCCTTGTATTTGAAAAGTCACTGCCTTAAAAACCATTTTGTGTTGGCAAAGATTTTAATGCCATTTGGGATCATCATGAAGCTCTTCCAAGACAGGATGAAATTTCTCAAACTATTCTGAATTTCCCAAACACAATTCTCGTGAAAGTACTGACTTTAGGCAAATGAAAAGCTTCATCTCCAATATTAGATTCCTTTTACGTGGCAAACAAGTGATAGTCAGAGAAACAAGCACAGTTTTGAAGAATTGTATTCAAACTTAAAAAAAAAAAAAAAATTACATCTTCCTAAATCTTTGATGGAAGATATTGTAAGAAAATATGAATATAATACTCTTGGGATTATAAATGTGTCAGCATGTCCCCGTATTTTTCTATAAACTCCTTGTATTGTACAATTTTGAGAAAAAACTTGCCCTTATCACCTCTGATCTGGAGAACAGGGGAATACGGTGGGACATAAGAACAGGTTTTTTTGGAGCTCAAGCAGTTCGCTTTCTTACTGTGATATCTACGTCATTCAGGTCACATGTACGGAGGTGGCGTTTGAACATCATGGTAGTAAAATTCTCATCCTGCATCAGTGACAGCAGTTGGTAGTCCTGGCTCTCATCTTCGTCAACAGTTGCCTCATCTACAACATGACAATCCTGGAGATGGAAGAGTAGTAAAGGCATTAGGGAGAAAAGGAAAACTTTTTTTCAGTTTGAGAAATCAGATTTCTAAATATTGCTCACGGGAACTGAATAATTACAAAGTGTTCCCTTCATGAAAAAGCAACTCTGTTTTCACTGCTAATTTCCACAAACCAACCAAAGAGAAATCACAACCAATGCTTACCATGCGCAAGGTAACAGCAGCCACTGAGTCCCAACACCTACGTGATGGTCTCTGGTCATCCTGGCGCCCTGTCTGAGAGTGACCTGAGACAGGCTGAGGCATTTTAACACATCTTGCTCAGCTCCATAGGGTGGGAAGTAAATTGAAAAACAACTCTTGAAAAAAAACTAGCTCAAGTAAAATGTTCTGGGCACCCAAAAGTACCATTTTTATTTTTGGCTAGATTCTCCATACTATCTGACTAAACAACACATTTCTATAGGTCAAATAAGAAATGACTGAGGTCACCAAGTGCAATTGTTGCTCAGTAAAAATGTGCAGAAATACGAGATAGTGTTTGAAAAGCATCTAAAGGTTTAGTTCCTGTAGAAATATCAGCTGGAATACAATGGACTGAAATAATTTCTACAATGAAAATACAAGGCTAAAAGGCAGGATATAGCTGCTGGAAAGAATGGGAAGCATAAAAATGAGTACAGTTCCAGGTTGGCTGACTGATATTACATACATTTTTGTGGCAAAGTGGTTCAAATGATCAGGGAAATGAGAAGGCGGTGGATGCAAGTGGAATGAAAATCTAAGAGAGAACTGTAATAGAACACAGCAAATATTTCCCTAAGATGTTCCTAAGTAAGTGCAGCATGGAAAAGTTTTGTTATAGAACTTGACTTCAGAAAGAAAATAAGAAAATTTTTCCCAGAGTGATCTTGAAGAATGAATATTTTTATGTGAAATTCTTTCTGGCATTTTCTCCTCCCGTTTGTGCTCCTTAGAGTGATGATTTCAAAGCCTGTTTGCCGTTTTTGCTGAATTTCTCAATGTCTTCCTGGATATTCTTTTTTCTCTTTGAATACACCCTCAGCTTTGACTGCCCAAATACCCTCATCAATTCTTCTCTAACTCAAATGCTCCAATTACAAAGGTAGCCATAATGGTCAGAGAATACATCTTTTGTTTTCCTGTTGTTCTAAATTAGCTTCTACTCTCTTTCATTTAAGGAACAAAATTCAAAGATATTCTGAAAATTAGTTACTGTAAAATAAATAAAGTATTTAAAATTAAATACACCTTAGGAAAGAGGAAAGCAGTAACTGCTAAGCTGAAAAACCTCTGAGAAACAGTATTTTTGATGAGGTTCTTGATCCCATTGATGTTTACACAGATAATTTGTTTTTTGTTTTTTTTGCTGTATAGAGGAGGGTGGCAAACAAGACGGCAAATGGAGAGGCAGAAGGAAGATATACAAACAAAAAAATACTCACAAAGTCCATCTTCAATGACTAATGTATTTTTCCTTAAAACTGTTTGTACCATGGGTTCAGTGGCAGTGATACACAACCATGCAAGGAAATGTAGATTTGTGTAGTCATTTGTGCTTGCTTACTTGAGTGTCTACATAACACAATAATTGGAAGACATTTGCTGATATGTAATAAAGTTGAATAAAATGGGAACTTTGTGGGAAAAAAAAATGATTTTTAATTTAACCAAAGAGTTTCAGCTACCAATGAAGAAAAATATTAAAACTGTTAAATGCTTCATCTGAAAATGATGGAATTTTAATAATTTTGAGACCAATGCTTTTTTTTCTTTCATTTTAGGTTTCTCCCTTTTAGGACTTTTTTTTTTTTTTTTTAAATAATCAGTCAAAAATAAAGAACAAGTAACAGTTTCTTCTAAGTTGATTCTTTTTTTTGTAGCTTTATTCACCTCAAAAAAAATCACTATGTCACAAATCACAAAAAGATTTCAAAACTCTGGTCATTACAACAGAAGTTTTAAAACCACCACTGAAAAAAATGTTAGCCTAGCTACCTCATCCCCTCTATACTTGGTTCACATTAGAAATGCATCAAGGGAGATTTTTTTTTAAAGCAAGAACTCATTTTGCTTTTATGCTAAATAAGGAATTAAACACAATTCAACAACATAAAACCCTGTAGGCTGCAAAAATTTTATCAGTGTAAAACAACTTGCAAACATTTTATCATTTTTTTCCTGTGTTGGGATAATATTAAACTATTTCTCTTGTACATTTAACGACCAAAATGATTTTTCATTCAGCATCCTCAGTAGAGTTCTCTTCTCCTAAACTTCAGCTGTTTAATATTAGTCAGCTATCCTTAGTTGTTGCCTTCACTCAGTGGAAAGACAGAGTCTATCCCACCCTATTCCTAAGGGGGACACTTAGGAGGAAGCAACCTTTGGAGGTGAATCCATCTCTCAAGTGATTACTGAGGATAACCACCTTAAACTAAATATCTGGTTTTTGGATATCTATATTCAGGTAGAACTTCCCCCAGCTCACTGCACTGAGGTTAGAGCTACCCAAAAATGAGTCTCCTTTTGCTTTACAGATCTAAACCACAAACCCGGTACACTTGGGCTGTGGGTTCCTACTCAAAATCACAACAGCTGAGAAAGAAGGTGGAATGGAGAAATCAAAACTCCTTTTTTCTCTGCAAAATCTGTATGAGGCAAACTAAACTGGCTGACATTTTCCTGAACTATATCTAGCCTATCAAGAGATTTGATAAGGAAAAACGTGGGCATTTCATATCAAACTTCTGTCTCAATTTATTTGCCTGAATAACAACACCAAGTGCCACCTGGGATGCTTTAAGATACCCAAGATACCTCACTGGGGTAGCAGACGTGACACTCCCATGATCAGCTGGACCCTTCTGCGTGCTCAGTTGGGGGTCACACAGACTGAGCATCCTAAATGCCCCAGACATACACCTTCAGCTAGTTGAGCCTCTCTGTTTTCAAACCAATATGCTTAGAGCAAACGGGAAGGAGAGGAGCTTGCAGAGAACATTACACTTACAGGAACTTACAGAGAAATATATGCTGCCATTAGGGAAGACACCTCCGATCACAATGTCAGATCCAGGTAATTCTCCATGAGGGCTGAACCCAAATGCCACCCAGCCAGATGTATGGACCTGCAGCTCGAAAGTGATCATCTCCTGCTCATCGTGGTCCCAGCGGAGGCAGACTGTCTCGGAAGGATCCAAGAAGCTGGAGAAACGCAACAATGGAGGTGCAGCCTGACCACAACAGAGGCATGGAATGAACAAGAAGAGGGGCAGACCCTTGATTCTTGTGAAAAAACCTGCTAACATGCTCAGCACTATTGTATATTCTGTGCCTTGCTGATCCCGCGGGCAGCTGTCCTGGTACGAGGGGACCGGCTTATATGGGAGTGTGTAAGGCTGGGCCTGTTGCCAGAAAGGAGGAGTGGAAAATGGCTGCTTTCCTGCATCCAATTTAACAAGTGGGAAAAATCAACACTTTATAAAATATATCCTGGCAGCCTGCCCCAGTGAGATGGGTACAAGGCCATCCCTGTATTCATTATAAGAGATTTTTATGAGATGTGTTGTGCTGCGTATCCAAAAAAATCAGCAAAGCGTTTACCTGCTACCCAGTAATACTGTGAGCCAGTAAATACTGGCTAGCTTTGCTCACAAAGCAAAATGCGTTCTGACTAACTTGCCCTTGTGCTTGAAACGCTGCAGTGAACGCCGGGCGTGCTACTCCATTGCCTGCTGTGCTGACTGTTATTAAGTCTGTTGGGAATGGGTTGTGGAGTCTCAGTACTGTGGCCTTAAAAAGAAGCTTCTGGGGCACATGAAGAGGGCTCCAGGGGTAGGAGCAGCGCGGTGTAGATACTTGGGCTGAGTAATTCTGCAGTGACGCTGTGCTGCTGGTGGGAATGTGTGGAAGGAGGAAGGAACACCACCTGCTGTCCTCACTAAGCCCTTTCATAGAAATGATGTGAAAAACAAAGGGTCCTAGCAGGTATCTAACCAGTTCTTCCAGGAAAGGGCTTATGCAGCTTATGCTCAATTTGCCTAATTGCATAATCTGCTATATAACATAGCCTAAATCTGTGAATTTTGAAAGAGGTTGTAGTTTACTCCTATTTACTTGCCAGAAAACCTTAGAACAGACCCTTTGTATTAATCTACTGAGCAATGTGCTCCCGAGATGGGTGAGTAATGCAGGAGGGGTGGCTGGTTTTCAGGGACCGAGCTTAAAGGGATGAGACTGCATACAGAATTCTTGAATCCCAGATTACTATCTTGATAGTCCTGCTGTATTCAGGAAGTATATTTTTGGTTTCTTTTGTGAATTCAGTAATACAATAGCAACATTTAAAATATTATCTGCCCAAGAGAGGCTTAAGACATTTTTCTGGAGGTACTAGGCAGGACTGAGGGCTATGGTAATTTAAGGTGATATTTCAAGGCTAGAACAACATGGAGCTATCAAAACTGATTTGATTTTGGACCTTCTAGAGGTTTACATAAAGATAGAATTATATATGAGGGGAGAGGGAGAAAGTAGATGGAAACTACGTGACTGCATTAGGATGCTTTGCAGAATACCTGACGTGAGAAATATTTATTACTCACATGCATGCTCTGTATTCTTTTCAGCAGGAAAAACAAGCAAACAAACAAAAACCTTCTCACTTGGAGGGGACCATGAGATTAGGAGATGCAACGCAGGTGCTGCTGCAACGTGTGGCTACCCAGTGACTGCAAGGAGCGATGGTTAGCTCTGTGACAAAGACCAGGCTGTGTGGTTTTGTTGATGGGGCAGGACGTAGTATCAGCATGATACCACTGGTATCAGGCTGAGAGGCATGAGAGAGATATCCAGGAACAGGAATATAAGGAAGATACCACAAATTGGCAATTATCCTACCAAAGAAGGTTATAAAATGCTAGAGAATCTAGATAAGGGGAAGAAAATAGAAAGGCTTCTTTTAGAAAACTAAATGCTTGTATAGGAGCCGAGTGTGAAAAGAAGGAGGAGGATCACATAGCCAGCTAAACCCCAACTTTCCCTAGATGAACAATTACTTACTTCAGTGCAGAACAGGAAGCATGGGGTTCTTGTTATAACAAGCTGAAGCAATCTCAGTCTTTCATTTCACAATGTGTGACTTTGTGTTGAGGTTATTTAACACCTTTGCTTGTTTTCTAGGTTAATGTTAAATAAAATATTCCATTTTGCAATAAAAAGTCGGAGTCTTGTTTTCAAAAAGCAAAAAGAAATGTCAATGTTCATCTTGGACAACTTTAGCAATCAAATTTGGAAACCCAGTTTAAGGGCTTTATTTGGATTTCCTTTATGATCAATGCCAGAGGGAGCCTAGACTGATTTAGACCAAAAAATCCACTAGGCCTAGCAATCACTTCATTATGACTTTTCTGAAAAAAAAAAGAAAAAAAAAAGAAAGCAACATGACCACCTTCTCAGCTTCTCTGTCAAGTCTCTTTGCAGACTGAAAAATCCTGCTGCCTTTAATCAGTTCAGTCAAACAAATATTTATTTTTCTTCTGATATATAGGAATACCTGAACATATTTATAGAAAGTCTCCTTCTTTGAAGATACTCAAAACCCACCTGGATACAACTCTGTGCAAAGTGCTTTAGGTGTTCCTGCTTGAGCAGGGGGGTTGGACGAGGCAATCTCTAGAGTTCTCTTCCAGCCTCAACATACTTCATGGTATGCAAAAGCTAGCATTGCAATTGATTTATACTGTTAGTTACCACCATTGCTTCAGGACAGATGATTCCCTATTTATTCATGCCAATGTTACAGAGTTCATAAAATATGTGTACATTGTACAATGTGAAATCAAAGGAAAGCAAAAAAATAGGGAGGTATCTGCAAAAATTCTGCTCTACTTTTCTTGTACTTTGTTCTGAGAGTGTTTAGGTACCTCGATCCAGTAAAGCAATCTCTCTTTTTTTTTTTAATTTATTACAGATGGATATCACTGCACACCTGTGGCTCAATTCTATCCTCAAGTAAAGTGCTTTTTTTTTTTATTGTTGTTGTTATAAAATGGGAAGTATTCTGTTTCCTGATTAAGCTTCAGTATTCTAGGTGCAAGCACAGACCTCATCATTGCCACATATTGTTCTGAGTTGTATTTGGTGTGCATATCACTTTTGGTTACGGGATTGAAGAGCTACCAATAACCATGTGCTCAAACTTGCACACATCAATCTGTTCCAACATAAGATGGCGTTTGAAAATTAGTGAATTATCTGAAACCAATGTACAGGCAGCACCTCACATTCAGCGGCATCTTTGTGTTATCTGGATTCATTTTTTTTTTCTTAAGATTGCAGTATCTTGATGAAATGAGTTATCTTGATATCTTTAATGAAAAGAAATAATATCTTTATTGACCTCAAATAAAAAAACTAACTTCAGGTTGAAGCATGTGGAAGAACAAGGCACGAAAGCTACAATCCTCGTGGTCTTTTCTGGGCTCTGGCAGTGACTGTAAGTGTAACTTACGGCTATGATACTTACATAGGTTCCCAAGAAAGGCATTAGAGTGTAATTTTTGAAAAATGCATTAAAATCCTGGAAGGCAGATGGACCTAGGAGCACGCATTATAATTAGTTTTTATGGACATTTTTTTCAGAAGTTTCAAAGGGAGAAGCAATACAAGCATTTACTCTATGAGCAGTTATGTTCTCACTGCTTAATTTCTTACAATTCTGCCTCCTTGATCCTATAACCAGTTGCATCAATGCTGGCTGTTACAACTTCCATTCACCTCAGCATCGTTATTTTCCCTCCACTTTCCCTATTGGTCACATACCATGATATGCATTCTAACCGTACAGCCTCTCAATCCAGTTATTTCCTCTGCAATATCCCCAGCTCCTTCCAAGTCCCACATCCCCTACCTGCCTTTGCTTGTTCTGCCCTCTGGGCAAGGGACCAGTACACACTCAAATAGTGCATAAAGATGCATGTGCTGACTGTCCAGCCAGGGTTTCATAATACTTGATTGTGCAGAGAGACAGCTGACTAAAGCCAAATACTGCTTTTCCTTCACTGGATGCACTAATGGGATCTCTCTTCTACTCAACATCAAGTAGAAGATAGGCATGCCAGTGAGCTTACAGACAAGCAAGCAGTCACCTAAGCCTCACTTCTTGGCAAATGCATCTAAAAATAAAATATATCATGTAGAGACAAAATGAAATCTACAAATTGGGATTGTCAGTTAACTAAACGGGTCACTCTTGGTTTTCTCTAAGCAAACATACTCACAAGCAGCAAGTGCCAAGATCACTTTTGTGTGGCACCAAGGACAAGTTGGCTACTGAGCCCACCTCACATCTCTGTGGTTCCTCTTCATTAGTGATGATGTCTTTGGACAGATCTTTTATACCTCCAAAGAGTCACCAGCTCTTTGGACTTGGTCCTTCACTTCAGAACTTTCTGACTTTAGTCTCCATAAATCTTAGGCAAAGTAACTGCTCACGGCCTCTTTCTTGCATGTTCGGAATATATGCCTGTTCTCCTTTGAGGATAACAGGAATAGGGATGGCATGTGAATTATTGCTACCCTATGGCTGTGAGTTTGCAGATTTTTCACTGATGGACCCTTCAGTGTGCTGAGGCCTTATCAGAGTGCCAGCTTTGTGGTTTATGACATAAACAACACATTCTTCAGCTTTACTGGCGGGAGTAGTCACCAATACAGGCCACTCTCAATCTCTGCTGGTTCTCTCAGGGCTCACACACATACATTTCCACTTGTACTGTGGTCATACCAGTCCTAACAGTTCTGTTACAGACCTGTACATTAGTTGAGGAGAATTTTGTTCAGATTTGTCTAATATCGAAGTTGTCCAAAACTATATAGAAGGTTAAAAAAAAAGATACTTGTCATGACAAATATATCAAGTTGCTTTGGACAAACAGACTGGAACTGACTTGGGAAATGAAAAAGGCAAAACAGTTCAATATTTTTTGTGTCCTAATGTGTTTTCATTTTAAACTTTGTTTTATTCCTTTGGGG
>VZSV01000092.1:3254488-3293930 GCA_013398735.1 Nothocercus julius | reverse complement strand
GGGGAAGGGCTCTCCTGCCCCCTCGAGTAGGGACCTCTTTCCATTGTTGTTCATTCCCTGATACTGGTAGTCCTGCCCCCTCTGCGCTATGGCCAGAGGGTGCTGGGTTTGCAGTCAGATTTGGGGGGTCCTCCAGGTGGCTTTCCTGGGAAGACTGCAGAACGGGGCTCCACCAGTCTGTTTCCCTTTCACATTCCCTGATGGTCCTGAGCCTTTCCACCTCCTCCTTCAGCTCCACCACCAGGCTGAGCAGGTCATCCACCTGCTCACACCTAGGGCAGGCGCTGTTTTTGCTACTCCCCTGTGACATGGCGAGGCTCAGACATTCCCTGCAGCCGGAGGCCTGGACTGTCGCGTGTTTCTGCGGCGGCTCTGATTGCGACGCCACAGTCTTCCTGGTGGGAGCTCTCTGCCGCGTGGAGACCATGGCCTCGCCTGACCTCCTGCTGCTGGAAGAGACTGAGGAGGGGAGTTCTCTGGGCCGCCTGGGAGGAGCCTCCCTGCCTGCACCCCCTGCCTGCGCCAACTGCCGCGCCTGCCTGCCGCGCCACGCCCTGTTCGCCGCACTCCCGGTCGCTCGCGCTCCCTGGGGGCAGCTTTTGAATTCCCGCCTGCCCTGCCGGCTCCGCCCCGCTGAGTCAGAGCCGAGTCAGAGCCGCCCCTGGCCGGGCTCGGCCCCGGCGCTGCCTCGCACTGCCCTGCGCGCTCTCGCTCGGCGGCTCTCGCCGCAGTTGGTCGCCTCGAGACAAGGTGCTCCGGGACGAGCGTCCGCGCCGGAGCCCTTCCCTTCGAGATCTCTTCGAGATACTCGAGTGCTAGCAAGAGTCTCACAGGTAGTGCTAAACAGAGTACAAAATACTATTCTTACATAAGCCACAGGTAATGCTGGAAAAGGCATGGGACCAGCTTCTGCTGCCAACACAGGGTACAAATTAGGAGACAAGCTCCCCATCTGAAGCCTTTCTCCACCTCTGTAAGATGTCACTGTTTAAGGCAAAATTGGAGATGTGCTCAGTGCCCTGACAGGTGGATTTTTTTGTTTTTGTTTTTAAAAAGTGAAGTAGACATATCTGACTCCAGAACTGTATCTGTTTTCAGGTACATGGGGCCTCCCATCAGTCTGGAACAGTTTTCACATTAGTAATTAGGATATGGCTAGCTAATTTGCTAGAACAGTCCAGTACTTTCCATGTTGGTGAAGACAAGAGAATTGGCAATTTTTCAGCAGGAAAAAATGAATAAATTATTTATTAGAGGAGAAAGGAGAAGACTAGAGTTTTTAGCTGCCTCCTTCTTAATGTGAGTAGGGGGTCAAAACAGAGAGCACTGTTTCATTGTTTCAATCTTGTGACAAAGCTGCCTATTTTTCCCATCTGAGGGCTGGATCTGCCCTTAGAGATTGAGTACTGCAGTTCCTGTAGGATTAAATTCTGAGTTGCACAACATCTCTTTTTTGTGACCACAAAGAGAAGCACTCTTGTAAAATTACATTTTAAGTTGCCTATCACTTAGAAGATCTTCAAGAAGGTCCAAAGGTTGCAACAAGAAAGGCTTGTCTGAGACAAAAAGGACTTGGAATTATTTTATATCAAACTACCTCTGCTTTCCTCCACAAGTATAAGGGCAAAAGCGGATTTCACTAAGAAAGCACGGATTGTAATCAGTATATTGTTGAGACTCTCGTTTTTCTGTAAGCCTATACAGTGAGCACAAGCAGATCACTTATATATGAAACGTGAATAAACAAAAGAACAAAAAGATCAACAATACTTTCTTCAACAAAAGTTGAAGAAATGTTAAGCTGTATAATGTGTAGTTATATTAACAACACTGAAACATTGTTCCAGGCTAACAGCTATCTGCTGTCAACAAAAAATAAGTATAAATGTAGTAAGAAGAAAAAAGGCTTAAATCAGTATGCAAGCTAAAAATTAACACTCTAGCGACTGTGCTAAGTTACCACCAATGATAGCTACCACAGTCACCAATTAAAAACAAATACTACCAGTATTTCTGGAAAGGAGACATGGCTGAATGTACTTCACTTCTTACGACTTACAGTGAGGGGAATTATATGGCATACTGGGACTTAAAAGATTCTAAAATCACCCAAAAGCAAAAGAACATGCACAGTGAGAACAAGATCTCAAAGAAGCAGAATATGTACCATGGCATATCACCTGACTGCAATTCTAGAGGCCTGACAGCGGGAGTCAGCTCCCAGTATAACTCCCACTGGAGGAAACAGTAAGACTTTCTTCTCACTGAAGTGAGAATCAGATTTAAGTACAAAATCAAGCTTTGATCTCCAGATATCCAAACTTCCCTACTGTTAGGGTGACAGAGCAGTGAAACAGGCTGCCCAGAGAGGTTGTGGCGTCTCCTACTTCGGAGATACTCGAAACCTGTCTGGGTGCAGACCTGTGCAACATGGTCTAGGTGACCCTGTTTGAACAGGGGAGTTGGACTGGATGGTCTCTAGAGGTCCCTTCCAACCTCAACCATTCTGTGATATGCGTGTGGTATGTCCCATCTTGGGGCAATGCATTACCATTATACACATTATCCAAATGAACCTATACCAAATGATAAGATAGAAGGTATTAAACATGAGGGCCTCAGTGCATAAATAAGGCTTCTTTGAGATTTTAGTCACTAATATCAGAAGAAGGAGATCTGCTTTTATAGATGAGTCTCTCAGATTTTGGTTGTACCATGTACCAAAAATTTACCATCTATTTGTTCATTGATATTTTCTTGAAGTAAGCCGAGAAGAAAAACAGTATCTATCCAGTTACTACTGATATTTTGAAGGCACAAAAGAAAGAAAGCAAAGTCAAACCAGTCTCCTGTAGATAAGGCAAAGCTAAGAGCTCACATTAGATATCCTTTTAGAAGGCTCAGGGAAGTAGCAGCATGGGTTTTCAACACTGTGCTTAGATCCCTGAGATCCGGGCATCTCTTTTCCCCCTTGCTGTTGGTTAGAGATCCAGGCAAACCTTTTGAATCATATCCAGGAGAGTGAACCCAGTCTGAGTTGTTTTCCTGAAAACCACTGCATTCTCTCTAGCTTTAACTTTTTTCCTAAGGAATAACAACAGAATGGATTTCCCAGTCCCTTCCCTATCACCCTGGCAATGACACATCAAACATGAGGAACACATCACCAGGTTCATTTGTAGGCTTCAATTACCCTATTACTTTCTCATGAATACCTCTTCCTAAGGTTTTGTCACTTTTGTCAACAAAAAATGAATGCATGGAGCTTCTCCTCATTTCATTTCTAATAGTCATCAGGACAGACATGGTATTTTACCCTCCTTCATTTTAAAAGACGCTAAATATGTCAATTTATTGAGAAATGTCTGCAAATCAGTTTTTCTTTTGACATTTACAATGTGCATAAAGGATGACAGTGCAATCTTTACTACTACAGATATTCTAAGAACCAACATCCCTGTTATGCCAGATACTGTAGAAGGCAGCAAGGAGTCTCTGGAAAAAGTTTGTAAAAGCTAGCCTGACACTAGAGAAAACCAAAAATTGAGGTGAGTTCAATATCAGACTGCAATTTACTGATTGCTATGGAGTAACTAAATAAATTCTTTCCACAGATCAACTTTGTACCTATTCTAACATTTCTATTGAGTAAGTGATCTGAGGCAGGATATGTCAGGCTACATTCCTAAAACAATTTTAAGAACAGTTACAAAGACAAGAAGCCAAAATCTTTGGTAGGGGCAGAAAGCATAAGAAAGTTTAACAGGCAAAAATTGCAGCTTGAGAAGTTCGGGTTGACTATTAAGAAAAGCCTTTTCAGCAAGAGGGTGGGGAACAGGCCACTTAGATAGCTGGCAGAAACTCCAGACTTGGAGGTTTTCAAAATTTGTCTAGACAAAGTCATAGCTGCCTAATCAAGTATTAGAAAAAGTCTCACTCACTAGAGACCTCCAGAGATCCTATTTAAGTAGCCTTTGATCTGTAAGAGAAGAGGAACCTGTCATAATTCAGAATGTGTTTTCTCCCCTTTAGGTGTTTTTCTTTTGTTCTAACTTCTCTGTAGAGTTCCCTAGCAGATTAAAATGGATGTCTTTCATAAGCAAGACAGTGACTGTGCAAAGCAAAGTTTGCCACATATTTATGTGGCAAATAACAGTTTTGCATTAGAGCTCATCCTTCTCATACATTTCTTGTGGGTGTAATAGAAGCGCCTATGAAAGGCACAATCACCAAATGTTTTTCATCATCTCTTGAGATTTCTGTTGTTGGCAGTGTACTTTATCAAATTACTATGCAAATAAAAAAATCCCAAAATTACCTCCATGATTCAGGCAAGTTGGTCAACTCCATCTTCTTCTGGAAACAGTGGTTAGCCTGTGTAAAGCTCAGCCATTATGCAGCCAAAGCTCCACAGAGCAACAGCTATAGCATACGGATGACTAAGAATCACTTCAGGGGAATAAGAAAACTGGCTCTGAACATAAGTGTACACATGTATTCAAAACAGAGTATCAGACAAGAAGCAAAATATTATCAGTGGGACATAGATTCCAGTTCTCACAGAAAAGTGAAATACATGTTTAGGTATCATGTACCTACTCTCTCCCTCAGCTGCCATCAAGTCCTGCCTAGGCTCTGAAACCTTCCCTGTCCCATCCTATTACCAGTGAGTGATATGCCTTCCAACATTTTACTTGCAAATTTTCTTTAGCAATTTTATTCTGAGCAAAGTTATGTACTGGATAGAATTTTTTAAGATATAAAATGTAAAGTTCAAATGATGCACAGACGTACTATATCAGAATTTGTGCATAAGGTTAGGATTTAAATAGGACTTAGATCTGCTGTGGTTCCAATTCTGATTCTACCTGCATGGAAGAATTCATCCTCTACTCATTCTAGACCCATCTAAACTAGACAAGTCATCTAGATTCATCTAATTTCATACCAGACTCATCCTAAAATGTGGGTGAACTCTGGAAGAAATTTTCCAGTTTCAAGGGTTCTGAAAATGTAATTTAGTCCAAATAGATAAAATCCAATAAACCTACAAGCGGGAACATAAGTTTTATCATTGTAATAAAACACTGCTATCTGACCTATGTGGTAAAAGGTAATCTGGTACCTCTTGTTGAGAAGCCATGAGCATTCCCAAGAGGGCTTGAATTGGAGGGAAAGATCTGGATACGCACTTAACTGTTCCAAATTACGAAGAATGTCCTCTCTCTCTCTTCCTCTCTTTCTTTTTCTTCCTCATAATGTTTTCCATTCTCCACATTTTACTTATTCCATTGTTGTAAGCACATTAATTTTTCCATGTTTGAAGATATGCGAGAATAAAAACAACCTTTAGGATTTCTTTTTCTCATACCTGAAGAAGACCAACTAATTTTTTGTAACAAAAAAAACTATATGAAGTTTTCTTTTACATTCCTCAACAATATTCAGTAAGTGAGAGAAACCTGCCAGGACTGCTACTAAATTTCAGTCATGATATACTAAAACAAACAACCAAACAAACAAGTGACAGCTATAAATTTGAAACTAAAGAAATATCTTTTGTAAGGCATATCTATGCTGTTTCTCTCCATAATTTACTGCTACTAAAATATGTTTGCCAATCTATCTGTGAAGAAGAGTAGCATTTTCACATTTGTAAAAGGGGAGCAATGGGGCAAATGAAAGTTAAGGAACTTACCCTGCAAAAAAACAGTTATTGAGTCAGAAGACAATTCGTTCCATCTTAGTGTTAAATGTTCAAGATGAGCAAGTTCTCTTGCAGAAATCTTTTTTTTTTTTTAATTAATTTGAGAAGAAATCTATGCAAGTAACATTGATATCACAACATTTTATATCTCTAAAATTAGATTAATTCCACTCTTTATATCTTTTACTGTGCATCTCCTGCACTGCAATGCATCTTGTAAAGCCACTTATAGTTGTGACAAATAGATACCTTAATTTGATTTGAAAACATTCTATTCCTCCTTTGCAGTCATTTCACACTGGTTTACATAACAACACAAGATATAGACAAACCATAAACTGAATTCTCTGTGTCTAGAAATGAAATATTGCCACTGCAGGATGACGCAGGGAAGACGAATACTGAAAGTTTCCAAAGAATGTGAATAGAGGTGTCAGAAAACACAGTTAGTGTGTTTTAAGCCATTTCTGCTCTATCTGCTGTAATAAAGCCTATAACGTAGGACAATATTGCTTAATCAGTTCAAAAGGAATGGGTGGGGTGATGGAATGTTTTGCATACTTCTACTTAGAAAAAGATCCGACCAAAAGAAACATCTTTTTAAGTTTGTTGGAAATTGAAAAGCCAGTTGCTTGATTTTTGAGTTCTTTAGAAGTTATGATTTACAGGAGAGTGCAAAATGTTGGCATATGATTAAGTCCAGTTTCTAACATTTGAATTACTTGGTAAGAAGCAGGTTTTCTAAAGTTTATGAATGGCACTTTTCATGCTTAGGATTTAATCTTTCTCCAAGAACAACAAAATCAATAATGCTTTTCAATTATAAAACAGCTGAAAAGAATCATGAATGCAATTTTACCTATGAGAAATCTAAAGCATTGTGTACTAAGGATGTAATTATCTAAACTTTAGGACATACGTCTTAATGTCTGAGCAAATGTCTCTAATGGAATTCAAACAGGAATGTGATACACAGGGTTTTTCCAAACAGCTCTTCAGCTGTACAAAGCCATCAAGACCATACTTCTAGGAAACAGACTGGGCAAATGAAGGACTTAGTAATCAGAGCTCAAACTGCATATGCAAAAGCATCAAAAACTGTTCTTAGGACTATTTCAAGAACACAAAATATGGTTAGTTATTCCTGGACTCACAAACTGAAGCAGATCAGGAATCACAAGGGAAGCAGGAATTGGACATGGACTAACAAAAACTTAATTAGATAAGCTGGTTTAAATTTAGTGGGATGCACAGATGGAATATATCTTCTAAATACATTGAAAAGCCAAAGGCAAAAGACAGTACGCAAGTAAGTTAATAATCTCGTTGAAGAAGAACTCTTGCCCTGAGACCTTGCAAGATCTTCCTTTCAAGAAAGAGCTCCAGCACAGGTCCCAAATCATGGAGATCTGAATGTCAAACTTAAACTGCTTAAAAATATAACTTTTAATAAACCACAAAGCCTCTTACAAAAAACAAAAGATGAATCAGATTCTTTTTGCAGAGAACATTCTCTGGGATTCTAAAACCCACTTGCTTACCATTTATGCAGAAACTGATAAAATATTCCTGTGACTTAAAAAATGCAAACATTTCCTAACTTTTCATTAAGTTTTCATTTTATACTATCATCTTAGCTCTCTTCATCAATTTTTAAATTAGGATTATCCTAGTTAAAATAGTAGATTGATGGAACATGGCACAATTCTTCAATCTGCCTTCTTTCTAATACTCATTAGAGTTTTCTAATACCCATTTTCCATTCCACACAATAAGAATGTCATAAACCAGTTCTAACATATGTTCACCAAAGAATAAAGACTAAACAAATGCCAACCACTATTATGTTTGGCTGGATTCTTCTATTTTTTTGTTCTCATTTGTAAATAAAGAGTTATTTAAAATGAAATCAGAACCATTTTCACTGCTTCTTTCTCTCCCCATAGTAACAAAACTCCACATTTAAAATCTGCCTCCATAAAATTGTTCACTTTTGTAATTTAATCCAGACATTACTGTTCATCTAATCCAATCCTGTTTTACAGGTCCCCCTCTACAAATAACAGAGTGGAATATTTGATGATTTTTATCAGTGAGCTCTCTGGAATCAAACTACATGTTGTTTTCCACAGTTCCACAGCATGGACACCAATCAAATAAAACCAAACCTAATGACAAGTATTAGCATATTTTCTGACATGCTACAAAATCTTTGAGGACTTGGTGCAAGCACAATGCATACATCATATGCTGAGCTTAGCTCAGCATAATTGCATAACCAAGCCTTTGAGACACAAAAACTTGTATCTCTTGCTTTCCTTTTCTTTCTCTTTTTCTTCCCAAGAAGCATCCATAGTGTTAGCTCTCCTGCTAGAAACATTAACTCTCACACGGAGACGGAACATTTATTTTACTTTTTTTTTCAAAAATATGTTCTAAATAGCATTCATGTATATAAATATAATACATAAAAATTAATAAAACCCAAGTACAAGATATGCAAATATTAACTACATTTAAGGAAAAGTAGAGACAATATTTCCAGGAGAGTGGAAAGTGATGACTTGACATAGTGCAAGTGTCTAGATATCAGAGAGTTAAAATTATCACAAACGCATGTCTCCGAGAATAATCCATCAAAATCTTGTGACCCAGAGGTCACCAGGATTATATAACTACTCAGGAGCACTTAAGAATGTCTAACACTTTTCAGAATAAAAATTCATTATGCTGTCAGACATGGACAAAAATGATTGTCCCACAAACAGATAATGCCATTAAGTTTTGCTTGTAAATGCAGAGCAGAAAATGAACAGACACTAAAAACATTCCCAAAGTCTTTTCCACTTCTTCACTTCTTTGAAGTCTTTTTCTGTTTCTTCAAGCAGCATCTTGTCACTGACCATTCAACTGCTGGCTGTACTTGGATGCAGTGGTTTGACTCTTGCTAGTCTAGAGAGGCCAAGTCTAAGACACTGTGTAGGTGACTTAATGGAAACATATTTCACTGAGTTATTACTGCTTCCTGATGCAGCTGCAATTAATTTAAAAACAAAAATAAAGTGTAAAAAAAAAAATCAGATTAAAAAAAAAACATACAATTGCTGTCTTTTTGTAGCTTTCAGAAAATATTTTAAAGACATTGCAAAACGGTCTGAATAACATAGCACAGAAGCCTATGAAAATCAGCATACAAGCAGGGAATCTATTTAGTCAATGCAGCAAGTATTGAAATATTGAATATTGTTTTAAGTAACCAACAACACACTGGATTGATACCAAAATACAGTGTTGGACAAATACAGAACAACTGTTCCCAAAATACCATCTGGCATGCAGTTTTTTGGTATTCCCTATAGAACAAGAGAAAGGAACACAATATGAAGGGGGAAAGAAAGTAAACAGGAGGAGGCAAATGGAAAAGAAATGTTTGAAGAAAACATGGGTAAATAGGAAGGAAAATTTAAAAACTATCAGGAGTCAGCACCACGATGTTTAAACATCACAAAAATACATTTTATATATTTTAAATATTTTTTTAGAATAAGTAATGCATTAGCACCACGCACTAGAGATAAACTTATCTAGAGAAATGACCGTAAGACAACCTCTTGATTAAGATTTGTTACATACTCTGAAAAATCACAGATTCACAGAATGGTTGAGGTTGGAAGGGACCTCTAGAGATCACCTAGTCCAACCCCCTTGTTCAAGCAGGGACACCTACAATACGTGGCACAGGGTCCCATCCAGGCAAATTTTGAAGATCTCCAAAGAAGGAGACTCAATGACCTCACTGGACAGCCTTTTCCAGTGCTCTGTCGCTCTCACAGTAAAGAAGTTCTTCCTCATATGGAGACGGAACACCTTGTGCTTTAATTTATAGCTGTTACCACTTGTCCTGTCACTGACCACCACTGAGAAGAGTTTGGCTCCATCCTCTTTACATTCTTCCCTCAGGTACTTATACAAATTGATAAGATCCCTTCTCAGTCTTCTCTTCTCCAGGCTAAACAGGCCTAGCTGGCTTAGTCTTTCCCCACATGATAGATCTGTTATTATCCTCCCAATATACAGCAGCTAAGGATGTTGGAAAAAAAATAAAATAAAATAAAATAAACACAGCAATACCTTCAAAGAATTCTAAGGTGAGAGGAATAACTTGAATTATAAAAGGGCAGTAGTTGTTCTGAAACACTTTTTCTTTCTGCTTATTTAGAGGGAGCTTTCTAAAAACTGAAGTCAACCAATGTATCTGCATATAGTTAAAGTCTGGCATATACCTGGTGGTATCCATTTAGGTTTCTTGTATGTTACAGGACTTGATGTGCATAAAGGTTTTCCAACTGGTTCTGAAGAACTGGACATCATCTTTTGTGCTGTCTCAGATTTTAGCTCTGTTATCGTGAAGTAGAAACTACAGGTAATATTTAGTTGGAAAATAAGACTGACATAAAAATTAACCTTTAAGACAGAAATCATCCCTGCACAACAGTACAGAACTACCTCTCTGAACTGAGTGAAATGAAAGTGCATTTACTAGAGTGTCACCAAACAGCCTGTTTGGTAACAGCTGTTACACCTGATATTTCAGTCCTGGTTTGAAAATAAACACTACAACAACTTTCTGGTAGTGACACAACAGGTATTAAGGAAGGATCTTCTGTCAGATCCACAAAGGCTCTTATAAATAAAGCTAAATTTAAACTAAACTACAGACTGCAAACCCAGACCTAAATTAAAACACATTATCTAGTCACAGACATGATTAACACTAGGATAAGAATTTTCTTAACACTAGGATAAGAATTTTCTTTAGCTACCTAGCTGAAAGTAATTTGTCTTTGCAATAGAGTGACAATTAACTCTAAAATGTATACATACCTAATGTTTTTCAGAAGTGTTTAGTAGCTCTAGCATTGTTTAGCACTCTTGCATTTCAAAATCCACAGATGGAACAGCAAGAACAGGCCCTGAGATTATAACAAACTTCAAAAAAATCCTCTGATCATTGTTTTTTCTTAAAAGCTAAATATAGTTATTAAAAAAATTTATTCATGTTCCTCTGCTTGCACTGCAGACTAAAAGGCCTTTTCTTCTTTCAGAACTTTTTCTCCCTTGCATTTGTCTTTATTCTGCATATGATCTTTTTTAAAAAAATATTCTTATGAACAGTTTATTAGCCATTTTTATTCACTTCTTTGGGTCTTTTTGCCAAGATAATTTTCCATATTTAAAAATAAAGTATGACATATATCAAAAAAGTGACTACTGTGCAGAATGAAAAGATACTTTTACTATAAAGAAGCCAATTTCAAATTCATAGTACAAACTTACTTCTAGTTTTAATATTGGATTTGGGACTTTCCTTTTCTCTTTCAGCCTGCATCTTTTGCTTTGTTTCCTTTTCATTTCCTTTAACTTTCTTCTTTTTCACAGCAAAGTCTTCGACATCATCTTCACTATAAACTGAATCTTCTTCTGATTCCTCACCTACAGCAAAGAAAAGGGGTCTCAAGCTTCACATCTCCTTTACAGGTAATATGTTTTAATATTACAGTAGTGTTTTCTAATCACATACTGAACATAAAGAATGAGCACTTGAAGATACAATATAATAAATTTATGAATTCACTGAACTGCGAAAGAAATGAATGACATAAAAAAATCTATATTTAGGAATTTATTTTAGTAACTCAACACCCAGATACAAACTACATACAATAATGCATTTAAGAGTTTACTTTGCAATCAAAATATTGTACAAGTGCAATAGGAAAAAAATCTAAATCCTTTGGCATTTTTGATTTTTACGTAGTTTTAGTCGTGAACGTATAGAGCGAAATAATTGTAAAGATTTTAAATTTAAATTTTATTATTAACAAAAAACGGACTTTAGCCAATCCTAATAAACGTTTTTCTATCAATGGAATTATTGGGATTACCCTCAGATATTTTCTTTTATTATTTAGAAATAATTTCCAGTAACCCTTGCAGTAAGGTACAAAATAATTACTGGACACATATGGTGAACAGAAGAGAGACCTTTATCTTACTTTCTAGGCATTCAATAACAGGCCACTGCCAGAAGCAGAACATGAGACGAAACTGACCTCCAATCTGTTGCAGCAGCTTTTTCTGAGTGTTGAGAACTAAAGGAGGAGGGAAGGGAGGCTACTTTCTTCTCTAATAATTTTAGACAATGCAGACACTAAAAATCTAAACTGAACACTTTTCTAATGTCATTGTTTTGACTCATTGTGTCAACATCACAAGTTGATTGCTTATGGCAAAGCAGTGGTTTTCCAACTGGGAAACAATTTTTCCAAGTGGGAACAATTTTTAAATTAAAGAAAAAGCATCCTTCAAAACTAAGCAGAGTTTAAAATAAAGATTCTTTTTCCATGTAAATGAAAACAGAAATTAATGGAAACATTTTGCAATGTTTGCAATAATTTGCATTTAAATGCAAATGTACACATACTTCCTTGAAAAGATAAGGTATGAAAACAACTTACCTAAAAGTTCACTCTCTCTAACACAGTTGGAAAAAAGGGGTCTCCCATGCACATTTTCTGATTTGATATTCTTACCTGATATAGGCCCCAAATAGGAATAAAAAGGAAAAAAAAAGTTATGATTATAATACTATCTCTATTACAACAAGTCAAGATAAAAAAAAATGAAAATAGCTAACAAAACTATACATTTGGCACATCTTATAGAAAAGTTATTTTTCTCATATGAAAATCACGAAGAAGACAACAGACCTAGAAATTCTTATTTCCTAATCATAACACATTGAAAAAATACATTACTTTCAATATTTTTTAAATTATTGTAAAATAAATTATGGCCATACTCACTACAAACAAATAAAGGTTGTATGGCTCTATCAAGAGTAAGAGAGTTTACTAAGAATGAATACAATTACAATAAGAAATATTTGCCAACTTTTTTTTACTTATCTTTTCCCCTTTCTTCATAATTTGGAAGCAAAGGTTAAATTATACCAAAAAACAAACAAAAAAACCAAAAAAACCCTACAGTTCTTTTTTTCCTGAAAAGGTTAAATCAAAGAAAATCCTTTAGTATGCAAAACATATAGTGTGACAATCTGAGTCTCATGTAAGTGATGTTGAATTCTCCAAAGTTTAAATTTATATTTATTATATGAAACTGAATCCTATTCTCCTCCACTCCTATTAAACTTCCAGCCAATTTTGACCTAAACTGGGAGACTGGCTACAAAAATGGCTACCAAAATCAGGTTCTATAAAGGAAAGCTTTCATTTATCAGAAAACTTTATCCACCTAGCAATTTCTGAATAATAAACATCATTCAATACATTACGTGTTTTGGAAACACTGAACTACATACTTTAGAGAATGAAAAAAATCTATAATTTTTTTAAATAAACAGATCTAAATATAAATAAATAAATGTATCAAAATTGAACACATCTAAAGTCCTTATTTAAATTCACAAAGCATAGGAAGTGAATGCTAGTATGAGTTATGATAAATTGAGTTATGTGAGCAAGGAGAAGCTTCATAAGGGAAATGCTGACATGTACTGAATATAAAACAACCTTTTTCTTCTGAGTTTTGCACCTCATGGATATTTGCAGATGTTTCTTTGACAGACAAGGCTAAAGCAACTTCCATGTCTCTTTGATAAAGTTTGTCATCCAAGGATATCCTGAAAAAGTAAATATGCTACATAACAAACCTATGAAATGAGGGCTACAGCTATTTCTGACTTAACTATAAATTCAAATGCCTGTACAAAAATCAGCATGCAATATGTACTTTATAACATACCATACTATAAATTACTTCCTGGAAAGTCTTAGGCACCTTAATAGACTAATAATTAAAACATGCCATATTGAAAAATATTATGATTATGAAGCACTGTAAACACATTAAATATGTGGTATTGAAACATGTTTTTATATTTGCCTGAAATACTGCCCTGAAATGGAATACTTATTCAAAAAATTACCATCCAAATATTACATTTTTTCCATTGAAGACATATTTTCTATCAAACTTTTTTTTTTTTTTTTTTTTTAATCAGACAGTCTTTATCTTTCTCAGTTTGGGATCCTAAGGAGATTTGAAATAATCCAAATTGTACAATATTGCTTTGTACTGTAGAAATATCAAGATATGATCAGGTGTCACCTTTCAAAATGTAATTGCAAACCTGCTTTTGTATGTACAGAAGGCAAGCAGTATTCTGGAGCTTTCTGGAGCTGTAAAAGCTCTTAAATGTAAATGATAGCTCACTACTATATTTGGGCAAGTTTTCTTCGCTCTGGTGTAAATATAGTATCTTTGATTCATAAGTGTACCAATAAATCCAAAATTGTTATCACATCAATGTGTTAGTTCTCTTGGCTGTTTAAAATTCTAGGAAATAAAGGAAAGGAAAGGATTGCTGTTGAAATCCAGTTTCTGCTTCACACATGGTTAGGCATAGCTCAGCATCTCCCACCTTTTACTGGGTATCTCCTTCTGCGACGGAGTCAGTTTTTTGTGCGGCTTTTTCTGCTTCTCTTTTTTCTCCCCCTTTAGTTCCTTAAGCTGCGTTCTGGATTTTTTGCTTAAAGGTACAGCTACATATGCAAAATCTTCATCTGCTGAAGAAACAGTAACAAGCTTTAACTAGTTTTCTCCATAATAATCTTCTATGAAAAAAGTAATCAAATTAATTTTATCATACATTGAAAATACACCAAACAATTGCATGTACATAGATCCACTTCCAATTATTTGAATTTTTAAAGAAGAATCCAATGTTTTTTTAAATGTTTTTAAATGAAAAATTAACACTGTTTCTTTTGCATATTCTTTTAAGAGATAACAATTTTGTTTTTTATTACTAATATGGCAATAAAGCTTCAATCTCCAATGCTTTACCAGATTTCCAAGAACTGAAAGTTCATCTTTTGATACAACAAATAATGATCATTTTAATAGTAATCACTGTCAATGATTGTAGTTTTGGGTATTTTGCGAAATGGTCCTCTAAATGACTCTTACTCTGAAAAAAACTCGTTTTTCTCCTTTTCTTACCACTTTCCTACTATTTCTTACCAAATGCAACCTATTTCTCTGATCTTTGTGTAAGAATAGAAGACTTGAAAACTGCCTTCTGACTGAAAACACTACTGGTCACATTGCAAAATAAGGAAAAATAAAATAAGCTTCAAAAAAGCATCTGAGCAATATGAAGAAAAGGGACTAGACTCTTCTGTAATACTAAAAATGCTCACTCACAAACTGTATTATGCACATGACTCACAAAGGACCTTGAACACTATTGAATTCCCCTCAAATCAAACTCTTCCCTTTATCCTGCAAACAGTGTAGGAAAAAGCAAAATAAAAAAGAAAGTAACCAAACTGATTACAGAAAATGTATCACATGGAGAGGCAAAGGAAAGCATTAATGAAAACTATTGTCTACAGTCCATTTTTTATTTCACTAAAACTTGAAAATTGACCTGTGTCTTTATAAGCTCCAGAACCACCATAATACAGAGCTATGGGAGAAAGTGTATCCACATATAGATGATTCAAAAATACATTATATTCTGAGTTACAACCCTGTAAACTGATCATCAGCAAGACACTGGATAAGAAATTATCACTGAAAACTGAAAAAGGGAAAGAAATTAAGTTTTTCTGCAATAACAGGAGACAGTATATTCATCAGTGCCCCAACATACTTTTCTTATACTCTAGTTTACAACCATCAAATCTTTTTTGAATTAGGGTTTATAACAATGTGCCTAAATTGCAATTATGCAAAAACCATGGTAGTCCTGTCATTAAAAAACAATATCATTAAAAAGAAAGACCATCCACCAATACGTTTGGTGGTTGTGTTTAGCTTTTTTAGTATGACTTACCATCATTATCCAAATCCCCAGACTCTGAATAGTCAACAATTTTCTTGTTCCTGTAGCAAAAAAAATATACAGTATTAATCCTTTCGGGTTCAGAATTTTGATTTGCTCAATTTGGGGTAAATTATAACAAAAAGACAGAGAACGGTCTGCTATAATCTTTGCATAATTACTGCTGTTTAAGTGTTTTTTTCCACACAGTTTTTAGGTTGCTTCCTACTTCGCACTGCCGTTAGCCCCAGTGTTCAGACGAAAGGGGAACGTCGCAGCCCAGCGCCCAGCTCCGCTAGCTCTGCCGCCCCCAACGGACGCCCGGGAGGCACCGTCCGCTGGGCGCGCGCTGAAGCCTTTCGAGGGACCGTCTTTCGGCGCTGCCGCGCCCCCGCGCCTCCCGGGGCGGGCGATCCCCGGGAAAGGGGGGTATACCCACGGCCCCCTCCGCGCCGCGCGGGGCCGCTACACGCACCTCCGCGCCGGCTGCGCCATGGCCTCTGCGCCCCGCTCCGCGCGGCGGCCCCGCAGCCCCCTCAGGCAGCTCCCGCGCCTCTTCCTCGAGCGCCGCGCCCGATGACGACACTGCTCCCCCTCCCCGTTCGGCTCCGGAAACGGCAGCGAGGATCCGACCTGGCACATTCGCCACAAATTGCGCAGCGAGGAGAGGGGGAGGCTGCAGGCTCCTCGCGCCCGAATCTGCGTCCGCGGACGCGTAGCTTCGGCAGGAAGAGCGGGAGAAGGCCCGTGTCCGCTGCTTCCTCTGGCGGCTGGAGCGGAGCGCGGCGCCGGCCGCTCCCACCGCCCGGGCAGCCCTCCTGCGCGGCACCCAGGTGGGCCTGGTGGGAAGGGAAGGCCGCCCCCACCTTTGGCCGCAGGGAGAGTGACTCCCGCCCTGTGGCCTACGGTGGGCTGCCGCTGCCGGCCGCGGAGCGCCGCCGCCTGTCCCCGCGGCGCAGCCCCGTCCGGGCGAGTCCCCGAGCCCCGGCGTCGTCTCGCAGAGGTCTGGCGGTGCCCTTTGGTTTTCGGGCCTGCTCCTTGGCCTGAAATCCCCGAACACAGGGGGATTGTTGGCTGTGGGGTTTCGGGGCCTTCTGTGAAGGAGACGAGGGAGACCGAGGAGGTTCTTCTCCTCGCGCCTCTCATCAGCATTCTTTTTTCGATAACGAGAGCAGACGCAGGTTTTCTTTCAGAGGGCTGCCGGACCTGGCACCCGAGAGCGTGTGGTGGACTTCAGGGTGTCGTAGAAGAGATTTGTCCCATTTTCAGGGACAGGTGAGGTACTCAATTGTGTTGGAGTCAGAGAGGGGAGAGATTGCCTTGTACTGTCCTTTTCCTTCCCCATTAAACGTATTTTGCCAGGAAGCAACATGAAAATGTGCACTAGCTATTCAAATTGAGTTCCTCTTTGTGTCAGGACATGCAGTGGCTTGTTTTAGCTTCCGTTTCCTTAAGTATTTGTTGTTGTTGTTAATCTGTCTTTTTCTCAAAATAAAGGTGTGTTCAAAACGAAAACAAACAAAAAGGTCCCCATGAGTTTGTCTGCAGAAAGTATACTTTCTTCTTTCACTTTCTGGTTTTAATCTCTTTGGACAGTAGATTATAGCATGAGAGAGGTTTCAGCTGGAGTAATGTGTCCAGTTTTGCACATAATGTTCAAAAAAAGATGAATGTGAATGAGGTGGAGGACAGAAGAATTACTGCTACAGGTAAGTGTTCCCATAGCATGAACTGAGGCTGTAGACGGGTATCTTGCTTTTCTTTTTGCTTATTTTTATTTGGATATTTTAAAACTAATAAAAATCATCCCAAAGCAAGTCACAAAGTTACAAAATCTTATACAAAAAAAAGTATTACTGTCTTCTATTCTCCCCAGATCTCTTAAAAGTGTGTGCCTGTGCAGAGCAGGAAACAAAGCCTTAATGCGCCCTACAAGGATATAAGATTTTGTGACATGCATATCAACAGGTGCAGGGTCTCATTTAAGAATGGTTATTTATTGTGATTCCTTCTGTTCCCCTCCTACATTTAAGTCAGGAGGCTTATAACTGCAATTTATCAGACTAGCTACCTAAATGCATGTATTGAAACACCCAATTACAGTTTGGAAGTGCTCAGTGTTTTGGAAACTGGTATTCATATGTTAATTCCTACCTATGGACTTGAAAATCAAGATTTAGATGAATATTAATGGAAAACCTTGTTCTTAAGTTTTTTTGCCAGAACAAAGTAACAGTCTTTTTTTAAAAAAAAAAAAAAAAATGTTTTTCACATCTTCTCTTTGTTAATGCAGGAAATAATCTCAAGAAGATGAAATCTAACAAAGAGAAGGCCTGCACTAGGGAGAGAGACTTTGTATACAAATTCAATGCTGGAAATCAACATTTATTACTTACAGTGCCTCTCAAATTCCCCATGCAAGAGAACATTAGTCACCTGCATGGACATCTAATGGTTCTGCACCATCTACCATGTGTTATAGAAAACGGTAAGAATTGATGTTGTAAAATAGTCTCTCATATATATACATGTACGCATATATGTATGCATAAATTATTTTATAACATGTTTTAAGAAATGGAAAGTTATTTACAAGAACCATCCTTAGTTTTTTAACAGCAGAATATTAGTGAAAAAGGCTGTTAGTACTAGCAAGAGAGTTGTCCCTGTAGAAGTTTTTCAGAAAAACTTTGTATGGTTGCTAGATAGTTACTGATGTTTCTAATGAAATTGTTTTGTTGATGAAACATTTTCTTTTTGTTAAGGTAGACCTGAAGCAGTCACTTAATAAGTTCATAAAAGAGGAAACTATAAAGGATTATGATAAAGAAGCTGACATGTCTCTGGAAGCTGTCAAATCAGGGGAAGTAGATATAAACCAGTTGGCAGATACTTGGGCTAAAGCTTATAGAGAGGTAAGGTTAAGACTGAAAAGTTAAGTTTCAGGCTGTGCTTTGTATGAGTGTGTGTGTGTGTGTGTGTGTGTGCATAGGCATGTGTGCATGCACAGATATGATTACATCTGTGGAGATGTAAAAAGATGTTGAAGGACACTTTACTGATCAGTTTCCATGTGTTTTTCTTTCTTTTTTTTTTTTTTTTCAATCCCAAAGTGATCACTGAATCTTCATCTTACATGTTTTTAGTTTACTTTTTGCTAAATGTGTCTCCTTAGCAACTTAAAAAAGCAATGGAGTCAAAAGATACAAAACAGAGAAGAAACTGGCTAATGATAGTGAAACAAAAATAAATCTAAAGCTTGTAGTGTATAAGAATAAAAAGAAAAGATGGTAAAGTACTCTTAACTTTCACTTGAGTTTCTTTAATGCCCTTTATAGGGATGTGTCAACTGAACACAATATGCTGACTTGATTTAATGCAGACTTACATATGCCTGAAGGTGCTTTGCTTTGGCTATCCAGCAAATGCAAAAAATAACTGTGAAGATACCAAGGAGATGAGTGTTTGGAACAAATCTTTTAGCTCATTTCTTGCGTTTATGCAAGATTTTTTGCTGTGTGGTATTGATGAGGTTTTAGTTGGGGTAATGTGTACAGTTTTCCACGTAGTGCTCTAAAAACATAAATGAACTAAAGGAGTCCTAACTGAGAGGAGTAAGTTTGACATAAATTTTAGCCTTTGAGGGAAAGATTAAAGGAATCGGCTTTGTTTTTCCTGGAATAGAGAAGAATATCACCAGAAGCATAAGTATTACGAAACACAGATGTGTGTTATAAAGAGAATGGGCAAAGATTTTTTTTTTTTTTTTTTCTTCACCTTATTGAACATTTTTGTGCTAGCTGCTTAAAGGAGACAGTGAAATAATCCAGAGGGGCAACAACCATGGGGTTTTAGTTACTTGATTTTATTCACCAGTGCAAGATCTTTATGATAACAAAATCCACCACTAATTGGCGCTATTGTTTTAGGGATGGGCTTACCAATTAGTATTTAGCAACTGGCAACTAACACCACTAAATGGAATACACTGCTTATCCCAGGAAAAAAAAAGAAAAAAAATGAATTAAAAAATAAAATAAAATGCTAGAGTGATACTTCACCCTGTGTGTATGGAGGCCTCTCAACCTTGCAGAGTTGCAAATGCTAGCGTTTCTATACCCTGAATGTACAGGGGACTCTCAACCTTTTAAGGACTTACCTTAGCCCAGCGTCCCACATTAAAGGGGGAGGACTCTGCTCACAGTCCAGGCAGAGAAGTTGTTCAGGTGCTGTTCCTGATCCCTGTTCTACTCGTCACTGCTAGAGTCGGTCCTTTATACCCTTGGGGAGGGAGTACATTGTACTCGTACTCATCTTCAGGTGAGTTTTGGTCCATTATCAAGTGTTCGGCAAGTTCTTCAGTGAGCTGGGTATTTCTTTGCAAATTTTAGTGAAGCAGGACCGCTCTGCCTCCACAAGACTTTCCACTTCTCTTTGGTGTTGGGGAGAGTACCCAAAGTCTCTCCACAGCAGAAAATTACAGAGCTCTAGCAGAATTTATGCACTTGAGCAGTTTTCATTGTTAGCTCTTTACTCTCCCATCAAACGTGAACAGTGTGATATCAACTTAACTTTCAAGAAAGAAAAACTATATTGGGTGAGGTTGAGCATGTGACATGCTGTTGAAGAGTTTACCTTATTTTCTTTGCTAGAGATTTCTATCAATAGGCTAGACAACACTTTCACATGAGGCAGGCATACTTAAAATCATACCTCAGTGCAAGGGTTAGTGTTATACAATGTCTTGGTGTTTCTGTCCTTCATTTAAATAGTACCGTTTCAGTTCTTCACCTGAATTAGTTGGGAACAAGTGCAGAAGGAAGCCCTTTTAAACTGAAACAATCCTAACAAAACTGGCATCTTTAAGCCTTTTCTAATTCACTAAAAAATGTTTTTATTAAGTCAGTGTTTTTTCAATAATTTTTAGTGTCATCTGAGTTTATCCCTTCTTTTTAGCAAAATACTGTTTTTTGCACAGATAATGTTTTTGGTTCTTTTAAAAACTGTTTGGATGAGGCTGTTATCTTATGATTGAGAAATTCTTGACAGCACCTTAAATACTTAAAAATAGGAAGAGCTAAAATAATTATTTGTTCCAAGTTGGTGATATTTGAAAATGGTTAATTCCTCACTGGTGACAAAATATGTAATGCCTCTACTACTGATTTGAAAGAGAAAGACTGTGAGAAGAAAAGAAGGGAGTAAATGATAAAACCTAAAGCAGAATATAAAGACCTCTAATTAGGGGGAACATAATTCATGCATCTTGAAGGATGTGCAGTAGTGTGAATGCCCAGTTGATTTTGCCTTACCTTTATTAGGAATTCCTTTAGTCATACCATATACTTTAAAATCTCTTATAATTTTTAGACAACATTAGAATATGCAAAACCTGAAGAAATCAGTTGGGATGAAGATTTTGCAAATGTTTATCATGATCTGATACATTCCCCAGCTTCTGAAACACTGTTGAACCTGGAACACAATTATTTTGTTAGTATCTCAGAATTAATAAGTGAAAGAGATGTGGAACTAAAAAAGCTGCGAGAAAGGTATGCTTTTTTAATTCATTTTAATGTCTGTTTCTAATGTCTCCAATGTCTTAAATGTAGGTGCACACGACTGGCGGTATATACATCTCATATGACAATGTAGGTCAACTCTGTTTGGTAGTATAAGCTCTATTTTAACATTAGTAACATTAGTTGGGATTTCCATTGTTCTGTCCACAGAAGTGGTATAGCAGTAGCAAATGTCTAAGGATACTAAAAAAAAAAAAAAAAAATCTGTGTGCCATAGCTCTTGTGCCTTTAGCAAAAAGTAATATGAATGAAAAATTGGAAGTTCCACAGAGTGGAAAGATAAGCACAAGATTTGAATCAATTTCAATTTCAGTTCAGAAACTGCTCAAGTAGGCACTTGGGCTTTGGAGTTCCCTAGTTGGAAAAAAACAGGCAGGTGGCTGCTTTGTCCACGCGGGGGAGCACATGCAGTGCTTGTTTTTTTGTTTTTTTTTTTAGTGCTCCAGATGGCAGTATTCCTCTTACAATGTGAGCTTAAAATCAGAAATTATAGCGGATATCTTCTTCTATAGTTGCTTTTTAGTGTTCTTCCAAAGTGAATTTTACATAGCTCTGATTTGGAGATAAAAATTGATGGTTATGTGTGATAGCATAAAAAGCTTGCTGCTTATGGTAATCTTGGCTCACCTATGCATGTAGAATAAAGAGTGCTTAGTACTAAGGGCAATAAGAGAGTTAGTAGAGTTCTAATGGTGTACAGCTGTGTATTTACTCCAGTGAAACTTATTGTATGTACCTGACAAAATCATGAATCTCCATCAATCAGGAGAAGCTGAGGCTGTGCCAGATGAGTTGTAGGTGTTGTTCTATTTACACAGAAGCCTATTTGAAAGCCCTGACCCTCAACTCAACTTTTTTTTTTTTTTTTTTTTTTTTTTTTTTTTTTTTTTGATATTCTTTGCTAAATCAGTGATATGCTAGGCTAAAAGTGACTTCTTTCTGGAGAACATGGTGAATGTGAGAGTGAAGCCAGAAATTTAAGAAGTTTGAGGAGGAACAAATTATTGGACGAACTGATGAGAGCAGGGCAATCCTTTAGTTCTGTTATCAAATATAGTTTCAATTGAAAGCTTACTACTTTTTTTAATAGGTATGTTTTGTCTACTTCATGCTGGTTACGTGTTGCTATCATCTTCATTGGAGGAAAAAAAAAAAGCCGAGGACTAAATAGATCCAAAACAAAAAGACCATTTCAAAACAACTGTTTTATCTAGATTATGCTATCTACCCGGGGACGGGGATAAAACCTTATATTGGTTTTTATGTCTGTGTTCTTTAACAAGTTTTAGTATCTAGGAGTTTGATTTGGTTGTTTCATGGGCTCTAAAACATGCTTTTTAGCTATTTACATTTCTATTTTAAATTGAAAATATATAAAGACGTAATGGTTGAGAGACTAGTATGAAACTGGCTTTCAGTAAAGGAAAAATATTCTTGATGTACTGGGACTGAAAATTTGATAATTTGTGTCCAGTGACTTTTAAATTATTTTTCTGAATCAAATCATTAACTCCTCAAAGGAGTAAAATAATGAAAAATCCATAACATTAGCAGCATTAAATGTCTGACTAGATAGCTTTTATAAAATGCTCTTCACTTATTGCACTGTTTTACAGTCCCCACTGCTCCAATTGCAAGCCACGTTTCTCTTCTGGACCCTTACCCCAGTCTACTCAATGTAAAGGGCTGCTTCTGCTAAGAGGAGCTGTTGATTATTTCTTTTCCATGTCCTGACAGGACAATAGACAGGACAAGAAAGAGTATAACTGAACTTCAGCAAGGAAAATTTGGACCAGATATTAGCAAAAACCCTTCTAATGGTAAGAATAGTAAGCACTAGAATAGAGTGTCTGGAGCGACTGTATTAAATTCTTGTGAGTATTTCTTGGAACAAACTAACAAGCATTTGAATTCTGATTTCAACAGAGCAGAAGGACAAAATACCGCAAAGGTATCTTTCAGCTCTGTGTTCAGTTTTGTGCCTCTGCCTCTGATGAGCATTGAGAAATTGAACGATACAACTGATCGTCATATTGGTGACTGTTGCCAGTTTGTGAAAGGGTTACTTATTGTAATGTGCATTAACTTCTCTTTCAGACAAGGAGTAGAAATGGATAAGGTGATGCAGGAGCTAGGGAAATCACTCACAGACCAAGATGTAAATTCATTAGCAGCTCAGCATTTTGAATCCCAGCAGGTAAACTAAGTTCAGTGATCATGCAAATAAATGTCTTAACAAGCTCCAAAACACTCAATTTATCACTGTCTGCCTTTTAGGATTTGGAAAACAAATGGACCAATGAATTAAAGCAGTCTACTGCAATCCAGAAGCAGGAATATCAGGAGTGGGTGATGAAACTGCATCAGGACCTAAAGAATCCCAACGATAGCTCAATCAGGTATTTAATTCTGCTGTGAACTTCACTTCAATCTGTGCTAATTTACAGGACTTGCTTTTATATACTCTTACTTTAAGAATAGCTATTTAATCAAGAAAAAAATTACAGAGAATGAAAGGCAATAAATTAAATATATACTTCCAGAAATTTCTTCATTGTGCATCATTTGTACAACATTATATCCACTCTGTAAAGGTTGTACTAATGCACTATTTTTTTTCCTGAGCTGTGTGGATTTCTGTTTTTTTTGTTTGTTTGTTTTGTTTTTGTTTTGTTATTTTCTCCTGTTTCACAGTGCTTTCTGTCATCAGTTAAGGAGACTCTGCAGAGTAGTTGCAGTTTAGTAAACTGTAATGATCATCAGTGATTAATAATCACTGAATCTTTTTTAGTGTGACTTGTGCTGAGAGTTTAAAGTGTTTTAACTGAGGAAATACCAGTGATACAAGAATTTAATAATCACTTTTTTGATGCTTTTAGAAAGCTTGAAAGTAGAACCAGATGCTTTGTAATGTCTTGTATTAGTAGAAGAATGTATTTGAATAGAAAGTTAAGGTGTGTGTGGGAAGGAATCAGTGGGAAAGATGGTGTCCTTGAACAAGGTGAATGCCAGTGGTGAAAGGGTGCAGGCATGGAACATAAGAGAAAGTGATGAAGGATTTGGATACTTACAAGTCTATGGGACCAGATGGGATCCACCTGGGGGTTCTGAGAGAGCTGATGGAAGTGCTCGCCAAGCTGCTCTCCATCATCTGTTAGCGGTCTTAGTCAACAGGGGAGGTCCCAGATGACTGGAGAATTGCCAGTGTGACGCCCATCTACAAAAAGACTTGGATGGAGGATCCAGGGAACTACAGGCCTGTCATCCTGACCTCAGTATCATGGAAAGTTATGGAGCAGATCGTCTTGGTGATCACATAGCATGTATGTGACAACCAGAGCCAGCCAACATGGGTTCATGAAAGGCAGGTCCTGCTTGACAAACGTGAGCTCCTTCTATGACCAGGTGATCCACCTAATGGATGAAGGAAACACTGTGGACGTGGTCTACTTAGACTTCAGTAAGGCCTTTGACACAGTCTCCCACCGCATTCTCCTGGAGAAGCTGGCAGTTCATGGCTTACACAGGTGTACTCTTTGCTGGATGAGAAACTGGCTGCACGGCCAGGCCAAGATAGTGGTGGTGAATGGAGTTAAATCAGCTGGCGACCTATCACAAGCCATGTTCTCTTGGGGTCAGTGTTGGGACCGGCCCTCTTTAGTATCTTTATTGATGATCTGGATGAGGGGACTCAGTGCGCTCTCAGCAAATTTGCAGATTACACCAAGCTGGGAGGAATAGTGGATCTGCTTGAAGGTAGGAAGGCTCTGCAGAGGAATCTGGACAGGCTAGCTCAATGGGCTGAGGCCAACTGTATGAGGTTCAGCAAGGTCAAGGGCTGGGTCCTGCCCTTTGCTCACAACAACCCCATGCCGTGCTACAGCCTTGGGGCAGCGTGTCTGGAGAGCTGCGCGGCAGAAAAGGATCTGGGGTCGACAGCCGGCTGGTCGACAGGTCAGGTTGGTCAACAACCGGCTGAACGTGAGCCAGCAGTGTGCCCAAGTGGCCAAGAAGGCCAACAACATCCTGGCTTGTATCAAGAATAGTGCACCCAGCAGGACTAGGGATGTGAACGTCCACCTGTACTCGGCGCTGGTGAGGCTGCACCTCGAATACTGTATTCAGGTTTAGGCCCCTCACTACATGAAAGACATTGAAGCCCCTTCAAACAAAGGCAATGAAGCTGGTGAAGGGGCTGGAGCACAAACCTTTTGAGGAGTGTTTGAGGGAGCCAGGATTATTTAGTCTGGAGAAGAAAAAGGTCAGGGGAGACCTTATCGCTCTCTACAAGTACCTGAAAGAAGGTTGTAGTGAGTTGGGGATTGATCTCTTCTCCAGAATAACTACCAAGAGGACAAGAGGAAATGGCCTCAAGTTGCAGGTTCAGGTGGCCTGAACCAAGGGAGGTTCAGGTTAGATATTAGGAAAATTTCTACATGGAAAAAGTGGTGAAGCATTGGAACAGGCTGTCCCAGGAAGTAGTGGAGTCACTGTCCCTAGTAGTGTTCAAGGTGTACAGATGAGGCTCTTGGGGACATAGTTTGAACAGGATGTTGGTGATGGGTTTATGGTTGGACGTGATGATCTTAGAGGTCTTTTCCAAACATAAGGATTCTATGATTTTGTGCTTTCAATCTTTCCTTTGAAGAGAAGGAAGCCGAAGATATGGATGGAATATGAGGGAAGAGAGAAATGAAGGTTAACTTATTGAGATGCTCTCTTTTTTATTGAGATGCTCTCTTTTTTATTGAGATGCTCTTTTCTCACTGCGGAGTATACAATGAAAATAAAGTGGATTTAGTAGAACTGAAATCTAGAAGAAACAGACAGCTAGTGATCCAGAGGCAAATATTTCTAAAAAAACTGATAGGATGTTTTGACTTAACATAATTTTGAATGTCAGAATTGGCCATCTGTATTCATCTTGAGTAGTCTATGCTGAGTGCTAACAACTGCAAGCCCCTCATGCATCTGAAAACAATATGCAGAAGGCTGTGGTAGGATAACTAGATGCTTAAAATATTTTGTTTGATCGTTGTCTTTTTTTTTTTTTTTTGCTTGTTGATTTGTCCTTTCTTGTTTGGTTTTAAAAAGTGTCAGTTTTATCTGATGACAAAGAATTTGCTGTTAGTGAAATTGCTTAAAAGTTTATAACACAATCCATTTCAAACATTGATGATTACAGACAATTTCAAAACAAAGAGAAAAAAATGGAGAGAATTTCATGTTCTTTCATATAACAGAAATGTTACTTGCAGTGTCATTTATTACTAGACTAAACAAAGCAGAATAGATATCTAAAATCTTTCCTGTTAGTTTTTTTTAACACTGTAGAGAGTTTACTTTGTCTCCTCTTGCTTCCCATTTCAGGGGGAAAAATCTTAAATCTAGTAAGTTTATAATTAACGTTTGGAGATTTTAAATAGGCCAAGAAGAGGATTTTGTTGTTGTTGTTCTGTTTTTTTATTCCTATTTTCTTTTTATTATTTTGTAATAAGGTGTTCTGATGTTTGTTGCTTAATCTCACAATACTTTACAGGGAAGACTCATAATATAAGTGGAGTCTGCTATTCTTGCTCATGTTCAGATGGAGTGTTACATGCTAGAAATGCAAGACCTCAGATTAACGGAGTTCATTCAGATAGGCTTAGCCTTTTGGCTTCCACAGACTGATGAAGCAAACTTTGGATCACTTTTATAAATTGTTGATGATCTAATGAGAAACCTACTGAAATGTGTATACTAATGTTTTTTTTTTTTTATTTTAGTGATGAAATTAAAGTTCAGCCCAGTCAGCTGAGAGAATCTATAGAAGTAAATGGAAGAATTTATGAAGAGCAAAGACTGTTGGAAGAAAGTTTTACTATTCACTTAGGTAAGTAAATAAACCTGTACTAAAACCAGGCATAATAACAAATGCTAATCAAATTTAAGCTAATGCCAAATATTAAGTCATACATGATGGTTTTAAGCTGTATGTTGTTTATAATAAAATTTTCTGCATATATATAGTATGCACTTGTAATTGCTTTATTTCCTCTTCTCATATATGGGCGGTACAGTACTATGTATGCAATATTAAACAGTGTTTAGCCACCTGAAAAATACTTAATGGAGAATATTATATAGACACATTTTTATCCACTCTTACAGGGTAATTAGTGTGGAAAAGAATGCTAACATCAGAACATGCAATGATTAAAAAATATGTTTTGCCTTTTGGAAGGTTGATAAGAAAAAGTGGGAGTTAAACTGAATTCCCAAGATAAATTACCAGGGAAAAAGTGTTTGTAATATTTACTTTACGTTTATGCAGTAGAGGCTTCTTATGTTGTCTTGTGTTGCCTGCACAAGTATTTCTTTCACTGCCTTATAAGAAGAAAAACGGTCATTTCTTGTACAGATCTGACTCACTTTGTGACAGTGTATGAAAATATTGCATTCTTACTATGTCTTCTTAATTGCTTGTATTAAAAAATTAACAATTATAAACTGGTTAAGAACTTTAAGTGTTATGAGCTTTATTTCCCTTAGATTTTTTTTTTTTTTTTCCACAGGACTTGGGGAAACATTCTGATCCTTGGCAAAATTATTTTAATAACAATTCAAGTTTTCTGCCTTACTGTATATATTAAAATCATTTATATTCCACTGACTTTAGAATTTGCTTTTTGTGCAGGAGCTCAGTTGAAGACCATGCATAATTTAAGATTACTAAGAGCTGATACGTTAGACTTCTGTAAACATAAGCGTAATCATCGAAGTGGAGTAAAACTTCATAGGCTTCAAACTGCAATGTCTCTCTATTCAACTTCTCTCTGTGGCCTAGTTTTATTAGTTGATAACCGTATCAGTTCCTATAGTGGCATCAAAAGAGGTGAGTCCCCTGATGGGGTATATCATGTGAGTGAACACAAATATCACTCTGTAACATTTGCTGTCTTTTCTTACTAAAAGTATTCCTTCTAAAACTAAAATTTACTGAAGATCTTGTTTTGCATATGATACTACAAAAAGATAATGAAAATATATTAAGATATGTTAGAAGAGATAAGGATAGAACAGGGATAGAGTTGTGCTAAGTAACCTGAACTCTGGTACACTATTATTATCTTCCTGGTCTCCATCCTGACTTTGGCGCTTAGAAGTGCTGAAGTGTTTTGAGTGGACACTGTGATGTTGATTTGCATCTCTTAAAAGAGCTTACTTTCCATGGGGCCTTGTAACTCTAATGTCAGTCTAGCATACTGAAATCTATTTGCAAAGATTTTTTGTTTTTTTTATATTTTTAAAATCTGCAGCACTGTGTCTTCCATAAAAAAAGGCATTTTAGTTGCCTACTGTTGGAAAAACTGGAGGCAAGGCAGGGAAGTTAGCATGAGCTACTCCGATACAGTGTAAAAACAGGATTCTGAAGGGTAGAGTAGCAGTAAAAAATATATTTGCGTGTGTGCTGTTTACAGTTTCCATGTTGCTTTTATTCTAAAATTTTCTCCTAAATCTAGGTTCATAAATATAAGATGTATTAGTAATACTGTTAATAAGTGATATTGTTAAACTGAGACATAGCAGCCACCAAATAGATCTTACAATAAAAAAAATAATAAAAAAAAAAATCTCCAAAATACAACATTCAAACTTTGAGTTCTAGAGGGATTTCAGCAAACTTAACTGTGGGCACCTTCTACAGCTGTCCACCCCATCGTTCTTTGTAAAAATGTCAAAGAACTGAATCAGTGTCATGTCTCAGCTTCTCTGACCTAGTTGAATGTATTACTTTAAACCACCAAATGAATGTCAGGTTTATTAAGACCCTCAATGACTCTAAGCAGCAACTGAGGTCTGGGTAGTTTCCCCTCTTCCCACTGCTTCTGTCAGCTCTGGGATGAGAATGCCAGCTTTTGGCAGAGGGCAGTAGTAACCACCTATGAGAGAAAAGGAGAGCCTGCATCTTGAAATGTTTCTGGGCAGTCTGTATGTCTTTCAAGATGATGCTTTTGAAATTGGATCTTGATAGTACTTGGGGACAGTAGACATCTCTAGGAAACAGCAGAAAATTGAAGTCTGATATATGATAGTTCAACATTCTGCTTCCATTCCAAGCTAGATGAGGGGTAGTTTCTCATATATATTTATAAAATAAATATGTATATTTATAATATATATGTATATATTAAATATATACATTTTATTTTATACTTATTTATACATATTTATTTTATATTCATTTATTGTCTGGCACAACAGTCTTTTTCAGTAGCCGTTCATATTCCTTCTATAACTCAGATTTTTGAGCAGGTATACTATAACCAAATGATAAGCTACAGTAGGGTTAATTATAAACTATATGCAAGCAAACAAAAAATTGTTTCAAGTATGATGTTTTCTGTACTTATTGATACCTCAAAAGACTTAATCTTTTGAAAGATGAGCTGCTTCTTTCCTCAGTTTTGGACACCAGAATTCTATAAAGTTTTTTTTGCATACAATTTTTTATAATACAGACTTTTTTTCTAGCATTTATCTATATTATTTTTACCTAGAAAGACAAAATATTTTAAGATTTTCTCTATAATTCACCTGTTCCAGTAGCAACCTGTGCAGAGGACTGTATGATGTTCGTCAGATAGGCAATTGGAATACTTTAAATACTTTATGGAAGATTAGAGCAGGTACCTCCAAATGAGAAGTAAGTAGCAGTTGTGTAGTCTAGCTTCTTCCTAATGGCTTATTTTGGCTTCCATTGACTTGTATGGAAACAAAGTTGGATGTCAAGGCACCAGAACACTAGTCACAGAGACAGTATGGTAAGATCCTAATTATCAGTATAGTTTTTCAAAATCTAACCTTGGATTTCCTTATAAGGAGAAGGAACTTGCAGCTCTTTCCAGCTGATAGTATTTTTCTTTAGCTTTCAGGTCTGTATTTTGAGAACTGGAAGGAAATGTGTGTGTTTCTATCTTTCCAGATTTGCTGTTTATTCATTTAATGAGTAGCTTTCATTTTGCAGAACTAGTAGGAGTGCAGTAGTTGCTTTTAAAAATATTTATTATATGTGTTTTAATAAAGCATCTCAGATTGAAAGACTATTATTAGTGGACAACATCCTTTTTAAAGCACAAGATAATAAGTTAATGCACATCTATGTTGTTGCTGTTACTCTTGTTTGTTTGGTCTGTATAGATGGTTATGTCTGAAGATTTAACAGCACTATTTGAAAATTTGTTTCTGATATCCAGTCACTTCAAAAAATGTTGTAGCTCTGCTATAAACCGTTTAGGATTTGAAGTGTAATACAGTAGTATTGATTAGTTTGTTTTCTTTGTCATTATAACTGGCCTTGCTTGAAAAGTAGGACAGAATTATGTAATGTTATCAAGCACAGCTTATCATGTGGATTTTTTTTTTCCCCTCCATAGATTTTGCAACTGTTTGCCAAGAATGCACAGATTTCCATTTTCCTGGAATTCAAGAACAGCTTGAAATTATCCAGAAGGTTGTACTTAAGGCCAGAGCACAGCGCAGCAGTAAGTCAAAAAGGCGTCATGGTCAGTGACAACCAAAAATACTTTTCTTGAAATAGAATAGTGGTCAGCTGAACATTTATGGTTATAGGCAAGGTGATTTCACTTCATCTGTAAGTCAGAACATTCCACTTTATAGATAAGAAAACTGAAAAAAAAATCACATAAATTTGCATAAAATTCTCTGTTTGCAGATAGCCTCTTCACAGAATATGTTTGCTGACATAACAGACCTACTTAATAAATAAATAAATAAATAAAAAGAAACTAGCTTCTGATCCCACTGTTGCAGCATGGAAAATATTTAGGGCTGTATTGTTTATCCTATCCTGAATTTTAAACTTTGTCTGTAGCAACATACAGATGTAATTTAACTTGATTTTTTTGTTTGTTTGTTTATTTCCATGTAAAACTTTAAAATTTGCGGAAGAAGAGTAAGGACTTCTTCCTCTCCTTGTATATGAGTACTAAAATGTGAATAGCTTTTAGTAGTGGCCAAATCCTTAGGAATGGTTTACTTTCCTGTTATATTTACATATACCCATGAAATTTTCTGACCACATGCTAGGGCAGTACTTGCACATCATAAAACTTTTTCTTGCAGAGACCTATTTCTGTAGTTTTAGTATGTCAGTAATGTGAATAGATTCATAACAGTACATAGAGAAACAAGTTTTCCTAGGAACTTGCATGTTGCTGTAGTCTCAAAAAATTCTGAAAGTTGTTTTTGTAATGCTGATTTTATGTAAATTTCTTAGTTTTCCTTATGATTGTAGAAAAAATATAACCAAATATCTACTTTGCCTTTTAAGTAAAGTATTAGGTAGCTGTGGAGATAGTTAGGAAAGTTTAGTGATATATTTGAATAGATGGTGTTTTCTTTTGTCTGAATGAAGAAGTATCGTAGCGTGTTTTAATTAGAAAGCTAATGATTTGAAATAAGTCTCAATTCAGTGTCAATCAGAGAAAACAAAAATACTTCCTGTTCCTCCCACATTTTCCCCAGCTGTATGATAAAAATTAAATCTACATATCATTGCAGTACAAAGTTGTATGCTATAGCATAATTAAGACATAGGTGTTTAATAATTGTACTATGTGTTTATATGCAGGAAAAAAAAATAGTGGGAATGAAGATAAATCCAAGAATATTGAACGAAACCAGTCAAATATTTTGCCAGGTGAGTTCCACTGCTTTTTTCCCTCCTCCTGTTATAGCAAATTGTGTTTTATAAATGCATATTTTTAGTTCTAAATTCAGAACATAAATTATAAACTAAATCTGTGTTGACCTCAATCAGACAAGGATGCTCTTGTGGGTAAGGCAGGGAGCTGGGTGTCAGGACATCTGGTTTCTATTCCCAGCTTTACCACCATCTCATCATGTGACCTGGGGCAAATCAGTTAACTTCTCTGTGCCTAAAATTTCTTTTGGAATTTGAGGGGGAAAAGATCTTCCAATACCTTGGAAGGAAGATGGAAATGAAATAGTAGCTTTTTTTTTTTTTTTTTTTTTTTTTTTTTTTTTTTTTTTTTTTTCCCCAATATAACCATTTCTATGCCACTATTCTGATTCTGTAAAGCATTTTAAAATATATTTAACTTAGAGTGTACAAATCTGTTCCTCTAGAAGAAAAGATATCTTTTGTATATATTGTCATTTTAGTAAGAAAAGCTTCTGTGGGATTTGAAGTAGTGAGGGAGAGGAGATAAGGACATGCAATTTGTGGCTGAATATGGCGGCTTCTTAAAAATGCTTTCATGCATTGCTTTAGATCTTGTTAACATAAGTAATTACAAATCAACTTGTCATGTATATAGCTGCTTTTAGATGGTCATTGCTGGGGTTTACTGCTCTCTTAGCAGACACTGGAAAGGAGTTCGTACTTTTGCTTCAGCTATCCCTGTGCAAAGATAGTGTCTTAATGTAACTTGCCAGTGAAAGTAGATTTGAAGTAGGATACTGGTCTGTTGACTAAAACTTTAGAGATATAGCACACCTGCTTCTCTGTTGGCTTTAATGTAGAGATGCTGTCCCCAACGGAAAGGTAAGCTGGAGAGACCCATATTTCACTGCATCTTGCTATTTACCTTTTGTAACAAAACACATGGTGTAAGAATGTCTTCTGACAAGATTTTGTATGAACATCTTGAAAGCATTTCAGTAATTTTCCCTGTTCTTACGAATTACTTGTCATAAGAATGACAAGTACCTATTTCTTCTAGGATATATCTCAGTCGTTATATAACCCTTTATCTTTTCCCACAGAGTCTGCATCCTTTACTCTGACCCATCCATTTTTGGTATTTCCGCCTCCCACATCTGTCTGCAGTTTGTTGCTTTCATTATATATTTTGAGTATTACACCTCCTCTGTTTTTGTTTTTCTCTGTTTCCTACCATATATAGATCATATCCGCCTGTACTGGCCCTATTATGTCTTGGTACACCACGAGTGATGCTAGTGAAAGCTATCATAGCAGGGAACTGCATGGAAGATAAATGTAAAACACGAATGTTCTAAGATTTTCAGATTAGTTGTTTTCTGAATTTTATCTCCGTACATGTCTGCTCTGATCTTCGTTGTGCAGCTGTGTCTGCCTTCTGTCTGACTAGATAAGAGGACAGTATACACCAGAGAACTGTAGCCTACTTAGGTTGACTGGGAGTTGTAATACTGACTGTAGTATTTGCATAACAGTTGTATTTTGAAATAGATCACTACCATGATATCTTGCCTTCTTGGTTTGTATCATTCTGTAGGAGAATTCTACATCACACGCCACTCAAATCTTTCTGAAATTCATGTTGCTTTTCATCTCTGTGTGGATGATAATGTAAGATCTGGTAACATAACTGCTCGGGATCCTGCAATCATGGGACTCAGAAATATTCTCAAAGTTTGTTGCACGCATGACATTACTACAATTAGTATTCCTCTTCTACTGGTACATGATATGTCAGAAGTAAGTAAATAAATGAATGTCTACTTTATTTTCTAAGTTGAAAAAAAAAAGTCTGTATTTATAAGGGGTATGCTTCTTGCTGGTCTAAGCTAAATGGGGCAATCACATGCTTCTGCTGCCTCATTGTACTGTCACTGGTACGTGTGTGGCGAGCTGAATTAAGGAACTAAACCGGTTAAAGAAAACATTTTAGCCATATGAATCTCTCTTTTTTTTTTTTTTTTTTTTTTTTTTAAATTTATTTTTATTCCCAGTATTTATTCTGGGCACTTCACTATCTCGATCCAGCTCACTACAGAGTTGCACAAATATTAGTCATGGGAATGCAGGGAGGAAAGTTTAAAAGAGCAGCTCTTGCTTAGAAACTATGGCTTTAGAGTTGCTGATACAATAGTGATGTCAGATCCTCAATTTTCACTCTTGCTAGCTAGAAAAAAATAGGTTAGAACTAAGTTTTCTGAGCAACAGGACTAAAAAAGCCTGGTTTCTTAAGAGTTTGAGCCCTGTATCCACAAACGCCACTCTCACTCCTGAAACCAAATTCCACTTTTGTTGTGCACTGTCTTCTTTTTCACTGCTTTTTAATTCATTTTAAATTTCTGTCTCTGTCTTTATGCCCCTCAAATATTGTCTGGGCAAGAAGCAGCATATGCAGAGACTCTCTGGAAGTACTGACTGTGCTGACTTATTGTGCTGATCCTTTGTGTTCTGTTCTTTTCAGTAGGACACTAGTGTGCAGGACTCATCTCTAACTGTAACTTTTTAGTCTGTAGAAATTTTATACTGTGGAAGATCTCCTTATTCATCAGATTTGGCTCAGAACAAACTGGAAGAAAAGCTGGGATGGAGTGGACAACCAGCCATATGCCTCAGTTACTTAACTGACAAGTCTACAAACTTAATGAAATGAGAAGAATAAGATAATGCTACCCTTAATGATAACCTTGCATATGTTCAATTACAGTCTGTTTTTTCAAACACCTCTTTGATTTTTTTTTTTTTTTTTCAATTGTGAATTTCATCATTGCTTTTCTTTATTGAATATACCTGACTCATGGAAAGAAAAAAACTCACCAATGGACCACTTTTAACAGATGGAATGACTGTTTTTATCTTATTTTTTTAATAGAATTTGACCTGAACAAAGTCGAAAAAGTAGTTGCGTTTTGCAAGATCAGGGTCCTTTATTAGTCAAGAAATGCAAAATGCAGAAAGAAAGTTTGAAATAGATAATAATGAAGACTTCAAAGAATATACTTAAATGGAAGCTTTTACCAACAGATAATAGTAGTAGTTTTTCATCTCTAGTACCAACACCTGTCTTGGCCAAAAATGCAAGTAATCAACTTGCACAGTTGCAACGCGATACTTTCTTGGAATCCAGTTACAGTGCTTCAGAAAGTTATAGCCCTTAAGTATTTTAAAATACAAATAAAGCACAAGAAAAAGTCTTCGTTGTGCTGTAAGAGGGTTATTGCTCAGACATGTGAAACTAAAGAGTTGTATGATTGTCCAGTGCCAGATTATTTTAAGATTCTGGTAAAACAATTTATGTAAATTATTTTGCTTAGATATTTGCAGAAGAAGCAGAAAATGACCTTTCTGATAATTGCAGCATTGCTTTCTAATAATAAGCAATGATGCTTATTATTAGAAAGCTTATTAGAGTGCTTTGCAGCTGGCTGACCTCATTTGAAATACAAAAATTTCTGGTTGAATGAGAAGTGAATAATACCAAATTTCTGAAAGTTCATCTGAACTTGGTGCCTTCAGCTGACCAAATTATCAGCCTGCATTTACCACCTACATAAAAACATTTTTGTAAAGTGGTTAACCAGGAGCACAGCTGCAGAGATGTTTGCATGCTTCATTGCGACAGGCATTCATCATGAGCTTTCTTTATTTTCCCAAAGGTTGGGTTATTTATTCCCAAAATAATATTTTATAGTGGAAAAGTGTTGTTTTTAAGTTCACAGTAGCAGTCAGTTCATGAAATGCAGTCAAGCTATTGTGTTTCAGTAGTATTGAGACTTCATATAAAGTTAGTGTTTAGTTAGTAATGTACAGTTAGTAATGTAAAGTTAGTAATGTACACATTCAAGTTCAGGCCAAAGGAGTAACAACTTTAAGATTATCTGATCATTGTTCTGAATCTCCTGTAAACTGAGCTGGGAAATAAAAGGCCTGTAATAGTATGATATCACTAAAAATGCTAGAGCTCACAGAACGCGCTTAAGGATGTACTTAGTTTTACAAAAGCGACAACCCTGTGGAGTGAGTCTGCCACAATTTTAGATAAATAAAAAAGGCACGCAGCATATCTTACTAACTAGGGAAATTGGCCTCCTTTTGGATAAGCAGAGGAAATGTTAACTTGAGAGCAAATCTTTGCATCCTGAAAAGGAGTTGAGATCTCCGCTAATGAGCAAAACCCAAAGATCCCAAGCACCTACTGTACTTGATAGGATGCCATTAACTAAAACTCATCATAGAAAGAGTACTGTTTATTTTTCCTGTCCCCAGTATTGTATTTAGAATTGGTATTTCTCTGATCCTTGATCTTTTCCACAACTGTTCTTTAGCGTAGTAGAAACAACTCTTGACAACGTGCCAAAATCATGAGAACTTAGATTTTAAAGAAGCATTAGAAAGGAATCATTAGTGTGTCATTTTCAGTTCTTGTACTCGGTGGCATTCTGCCTTGAAACTGTTATTTTCCCGAGTGTCCACAACACTTAACATCTGTGTTCCTCTGAAGTGACTGAAGGCGTAGTGTCATTTCCTGCTGTTTCAATAAAGGGTATAATTTCCCTTCATTGATCACTCAGTGTGCTCCTAAGTTGACTTTAGGATAAACAAGACCTTTGTTTTTAGACAATGTTTTTTAACCTAAGCCAGATGTTAACACCTGGAATGTGACAGAAAGCTCTTGTAGGCAGATAAATTATAACAAAGACCTAGCATTACTTCTGAAAGCTGAGTGAAAAAAAAATACTTGTCCAACATTGTTCTGATTCATGTGTTGTATAACATAAAGGCAGAATTGATTCATGCAATAATTTACATCATAAAAGAAGGTTTTTTAGAAAAGATATTTCTAGTTTAGGAAAGATACCTTGTAGATGGCAGGACATAATTCCACTTAAGCAGAAACTGTGACTTTCAATAATTGTTTAATGTAGCCCTAACAAGAGTACTAGTTTTATCAATCAGCGTTCTTAGATAAGTTTCCCAACTACATATATATATATTTTTTTAAATTCTGAAATCCTTTGAAAATGACAGCATGCACACTGTTTATTATATTCCATAACAAACACTGGCTTTATTGAATGGAAGGTTATTTAAAGTGTAAATTTCAAAAGGTACATAGAATGACAGTTTTGTTTTCTCGTGCATATTTGTGTAATCAATTGGAAAATGTTGATTTTGATCCTCCACAAGGAGTTAGACTAATTTCCAAATATATTAATGGGACTGTCTGACAGTAATATTTCTCTTTCAAAATCTCAGCTTTAAAAATGCACAGATTGTTCTGACACTGGAAGACTGAATCCCTCTTCCTCACCTGTCCTGCTGCTTAAATAACTTGATAGGAACACGTTGTCTTACAGCAATTTTTTTTTTTCTAATTATCCTGCTAATCCTTTTGGGTTGGATCTAGAGATCTATGGCAATGTCAAGGGTATTTTATTTATTTATTTATTTTTAGGAAATGACTATTCCATGGTGCTTGAGGAGGGCAGAGCTTGTCTTCAAGTGTGTCAAAGGTATGTTACTGTGTCGATGCTTGAGCTGTCTTTCTGTGTTGCACTTGAAGACATCTCAAACTGTACACTTTACCCCCACAAGCATGTTCAGACTTGCTCTACCTCATGGAGATTTGATCAGATCAGAGCTAAAGGAGAAAGCTATTTCTCAATGAAAGTAAGCTATTGAAAAAACTCATAAGAGTCGCTTTCACAGAAACCTCTGGCTTGTGCTGGACAGCAAATTGTTGTCCAGTAGGACTGGGTATTCTGCTTCCTCAACAGTATACTGATTTTCTCCCTAACATTAAATTCTCCAGTAAGTTCAGTTTTCAGTCAGATTGGCAAGCATGATTTCTGTGATTAATTACATTGTTAGTTAAAAAGTGGCTAAAATTCCAATTTTAGGTACATGAAAACTCTTATCACTGCTTGACAATGGTGTAATTAAAAGAAAAAATATATATATTTGTAATACATAATAAAAATGCTGGGATTTTAGGTTTCATGATGGAAATGGCCTCATGGGATGGAGGAATTTCTCGGACTGTACAATTCCTGGTACCGCAGGTAGGTAAAACTGTAAGTTCATATCTAATCTAGGAGACTTACCAAAACAAGAACTCGAATTTCAGAGCACATCATAGGTTTATTTGTTACACCCTACATTTTATATGTGAACTTAAATTATCATTGAGCTTTTGGTTCCATAACTATAAAACAGGAACAAAAGAATTTTAGATATTTTGAATATCCTGTAGAGTCTTCTGAGGGTACCAAAAATTCAAATTGGAAATCTACCTAACAATGAATATATAACCTTTTAAAAATATACTTTCTGGTATTATTTTCTCCAAAGAGATACGACTAATCTTACAATACTTAATTTAAGCTTTAATTGGTCATGTTATCTAGCATTATGGAAAGCTATAACACACTGAGATCAATCATGCTTCCACAAAATCATTAATGACTTTAATAGTTTCAAGTTAATTATAATTAAGGTACTGAAATAATTGAATCCATGATTATAGCTGATCTTCAGAAACAGAAAGTTTCCTATAGTGACCAATACTAAGTTTTGTTTAGTTGTTCTGAAAGCAGTCCGACAATTTGTATAAAAATCAGAGTTATGTTAGGAAAGAAATAAGATGTATTTCTTGACAAAGTAGTAAACCACTGAGCAAGAGTAAACTAAGTATTGAACTTGAAGCTAATTCAGGAATTCATAGAGCAGAAGTCATGTAGGTAACAGCAAACAGCACTATCATGCTTCTGCTAGACAGGTATCTTCAATTACTAGAATGGGAAATCTACTGGAGATAGATACACACATATACACAGAAGTATGCCAGCAGGATTTCTAGGTCAGTCTTTCTCTGAGTTTATTAAATATTAATATAATATGTATTTTTTTTAAACAGCGTTTCTGGCTTTTGAAAAACAGAAATACTAATAAATATTGTGAAACAAAGCTTAGAAAGTTTTCTCAAACTGCAGCAAAAAGTCAAAGATGATACTGATTTTTTGTTTCCAGACAATTTCTGAGGAAATGTTTTACCAGCTGAGTAATATGCTTCCACAGATCTTCCGAGTATCCTCAACATTGACTCTCACCTCTAAACACTGAATTTTGTGCAACAGTAAGGTGAACTATATTGAAAAAGGATGAGATTACTGAGATTCTGTAGATTTTCTGCAGGTTGATGGCTGTGATTGATGAACATGTGTTGCAATTTAAGAATAATAAAAGATATATGCTATCTCTGTTTGGATGTTGGCATTTGATTTTTGCCTCTTGCAGTCTTGTTTTAGTGCAGTGTTAATGTGGAATTCCTCATTTTTTTTCAAAAGACTTTGAATTTAACTAATTTTTAATTACAGAAACATAAGTCATTGCCGTAATTTAAGTACTTGTAGTAGGAATAGGATTTTCTGCTAGTGGGAGTGTACTTTTGAGTTGTTTTTTTTTTAAAAAAAGCATTTTCTGAATTTATCCAGCGG
>VZSV01000092.1:3205351-3242445 GCA_013398735.1 Nothocercus julius | reverse complement strand
GTAATGTCTTGTGTTCCTCTATCTTCTTGTCCATGCCAGTGGCAGTGGTTGTTATGACAAGTAGCTCTATGAATGCAACTGCTCTCTGTAATCAGCATTCTTCCCAGTCATCAGTGCCTGTCATGAAAGAATACCTACTTGCTGCACAGATAATCTTATTTTTTACAGTGGAATCATACACAAAGCAAACTTGTCAACCACTTCAGAAAAATAAAGCAGAGCAAGAACAAAGATGACAAACACAAAAGAACCAAGATGAGGTAAGAATGGGGCAAGCTGAAGATGGCAACAGGATTCAGCAGAAGATAGGAATGAAGTACAGGAATACAGGATCCATTTACATGCACTTCTATGGCCAGTTTTGGTTTATCAGGGTGGAAGCACAACTATTTTTCACAACATTTTTTTCACGATAGGTTATTATACATTAAATTACAACATTCCCAAACTTCCTGCTTTCTGTAACAGTAGGAGAAATGATGGGCCAAAGAAGACAGCCGGAGCTGCATGTGGTTCATGTCAGCTTACTTAAGCGGCACCATTTTAGTGGAACAGGAGGCAGGCAGCAAAAGGTCAGTGCTGAAACTCCACTAAAGAAAGCTGAGCACACATTCCAGTTGTGAACATGTGCTCACTGTTTATCTGATCAAAAGGGAAATTTCAGCTTTGCTCCATACTTGCCTTGACCTTGCTCTGTACCACCAGTCTCATGTGCATAAGACAAACTGTTCTTAAATCTGACATGGAATATGCATTCTGGTGAAAGGATGCTTGGAATAGCTGCAAAGCAGTCTTAAACTAGGCCCAGGCTATGGCCAGTACATTATAGTAGGGAAAATGATGTCAAGAAGAGAAGAGTTATATGAAAGAATTAAAAGTTTTTGTTTCTTACTCCTATGTGCCCATCACAGCCTGACCCTGTCCAAAGGAGACTCATCTTTGCAGGGGAAACAAAAATGTGACTATTCAGCTCCTGCATTTTTACTGTGTGTGGCTTCTTCAAATGATTAATCCTCTGGAATCTGCCTGATCTGGTCAGTATCAGAGGAAGAATTCTGTGTGAGCAAAATGCACGAAGAGGCTAAAAGAAGTTAATTCGGCCATTCAGAACTGCAGAAGTGATGCTCTTATAGTTACAAGGACTTTCAGCTGATTTAGAGCATGCCCTCCTAACATCACTTGATAAAAATAAGGCCCTGATTTTTAATAGGCATTATATTTAACCACAGTCACTGTTAAAGCTATAACGGGTTTCCAGAATATTTTAGGAATTTGATCTTGATCTTCCGTATGTTAAAAACCATCACAACAAATGCATTACATTGCAGCTCCTGGAGAAGATTTAACAAGGTGGCTAAAACTGCAGCCTTAAATATGAAGTGCTTATTTTGTGTTCAGATTTGCTGCTCTTAAATATGAGTATCAGAAATGATCAATTCAGGCAAGCAAGGAGGCAGTCTTGAGTCAGAGAAACTTGGTAACCTACATGAATTTGGAGAGAGAACATTTATGTCCAGAGGCACCTTTTCAAAGCTCACAGATTCCATTTTTTAAAATGGCAGTGGCAATACGGAGCCCTAGATGCCTAGGGAGTAAGGGGATATGTTAACCCAGGGAGAGAGGCTCCCTTCTGCAAATACACATTGCAGTGTATGATCATTATACTCAACCAGGTTTTAATCTCTGGATTTTCTCATCTCACCTTGCCTTTGGACTGTGCCTCAGCTTCAGTCAGTTTAACTGCGTTGCACAAGGATGGATTACTAGTAATATATCTAGCAGGATGGCCACACAGAACAGAATTGCAACAGTAATTTGGAGAGTGGAAACAATATGCTGCATAAATATAGTAGGCATTTGAGGAAGAATCCATCACTAGCACCAATTTAGCTTGTGTACACTAACTCAGCAAGTTTACAGACGACAAGAAACTGGAGGAAAAGCTGACATCTTGAGGGTAGGATTGCCTTTAAAATGGATCCTGTGAAGCTGGAGGGGTGGATTAACAGACCTTGTGCAATTCAGCACTGACAAATGTAAAGCTCTGTGCCTGGCGAGGAACAATTCCTCCCGTTAACACAGGCTGGGCACTTACCGGGGTGAGGAGACAGGTACGAGCTGGGCAGAAAAAATGGATCTGGGGTTCCTGGTAGAGACTGAGCTGAGCATTGGCCTGTAATTGTGACAAGGAAGACAGACCATGCTCTGGGCCAGAAACTGTCACCGAAAACCGGGAATAAACCTCTTCCTATTCCTGGACTGCTTCTGTTAACCACCACCCCCCCACCTCTTCTTCTCAGAAAACTTCTTTCCGAGAGGGCATTTGTGCTTGAGCAAAAGCAGCTGCCAAGATAGCAGCGTTATACTCGTTCGCCACTTCTTCTCTGTTGTTGTATACCTTATACGCGGTCCCTATTAACTGAGATACTGACATTCCAAGCACACCATCCACTTGCTGAAGTATTTATTCTTTCCAATTCCTTAAATCTGACACAGGCACTCCCTCTGCTCCCACTGCCTATCACAGTGTTCTGCTCTGCTCGGGTCCTGCCTGCAAACTCCATCCTTCGCTTCCTTTATCATCAATCCCCTCTTTCCCAAGAGACCAACAATCGCACATCCTCAGACCATCATTCACTTACAAAGTCTTTCAAACATTTTTCTCAGTACTGCAAGCCAAACAAAGCTGACGCACCTTTTTGTTTCATGTTCATTTCTCAGGAAAAAAACAACAAATTAGACTACGGGATTTCATCCCACTTATCCACTTCTCTTGCCTCCTGCAAAACAGTGTGTTACAAAATTGTGTTACATGTTAAATTTCCATTTTTTTGCCTCTTTTCTTGATCTTCCAGAGTGTGGAAGATCCATAGTGGCCACCAATAATTACAATACTCTACAAGTTGCTTCCCAGTAAGGGGATCTCCCCCTACTTTTTCCCAATGTTTTAAAATACATCTCAGAGAAGATATTTTCAAGATCCTTTCTTCCCCTCCGTCTGAGGAACAAATATTACCCATTATGTTGACGCATTATGGGTGTGCCCCCCCCCTTTTTATAACAGTCACCAAATGCAAAGTTCACACACGAGCAAACAACACAAAAATACCGATGCCGCTCTGAATTTTAAGATGACACCATTAACTAGTCACCAAATACGAGATCCAGACGAGGAAACCTGATACCGTTCCAAGTTTCAACACCACAGTTATTCAGCAATACAGGCCTGATTTTAACCCTTTGATGGAACTTTAACACACAGGATCCTGATGTCAACATTTACCCTTTATGCTGCAGCTACCAAAATGTCATCTACATACTGTAATATTGTTCTTTCTGGGTTTTCTTTCTTCCACAACTCCAGCTCCTTTGCCAATTGATTGCCAAATCAAGAGTGTAGCCAGAAGACAAAGAGAAATTATTGTTTCCCTGTGCTTGGCACTGGTGAGGTCACCTGTGAAGTACTATATTCAGAACGGATCATCCCAATTCCAGAGAGAGGTCAACAAAAGGGAGCGAGCCGAGCAGAGAGCCAGTACGCTACTTAAGGGGCTGGATGGAGCACATGATGTACGAGGAGGCTGAAGATGGTCTCAGAAACATGCAAGGACCAAGACACAGCTAAGGCATCTATCACTTTTTTTAGCTTTAGCCTTTGAGCACAGCCAAAACATTTGCTTTTGTTGCAGAAAGATGTGGTTTGAATAAATGTCGTTCCTGGATAACATCAGGGATGTCTCTCTGAGGAAAATTCACAAAACTTTAACCTGCAACTGTATAATAGACATTTCCCTGCCTCAAGAATGGAAGAAAGCAACAGAGCCCAATTCTAACAGAGTGCAAATGTTATTACTTGATATTAGTAATCTCTGCTACATCTGTTGCCTTTTAGAAGTCTCCAAGATCAATAAACTTTAGTACCCTCTAGACTGAAATGTGTCGCAGATGCCTGGACAAATTTAAATACCAATTTATTTTTACTCTGCTTTACTGCACATATGAGAGAAGATAAACCAGGTTACCAACTTTCTCCTGTTGCATTTGCATTTACTGCACTCCTCACCTTATCATTTGCCTTTTAAATTCTCAAGGGTCTCACTGAGTTTTCAGTGCCAAAGGATGATTTTTTAATTCTAGTCTATTTTCCACTTGAATTGTAGTACTTTGGTGGCACTTTATAACCAAAGGTGCTTGCTATTCCTGGTTTGCTTGTTCCGAAGGTACTGCTCTGTAAGATTAAAAGTCAAGCATTAGCCCTATCTTTTTGAATTTCCTGAAGAAGACAGTATATAAAATAGTATATATACATATTATTTGCAGCTAAGATATCATAGGGGATTTCAAAATGCAAAGCATGTCTCCTTAGATCTCAATAAGAAATACACTGTAAATAGAACATACTAGATAGGAATCAGAGAGCCCAGCAATATTTGGTAGATCAGAGAGCAAAAGGATTCATAGCAAGTGAATATGATTCCAGAGAATTTATTCTGAAATCCTACAGCATGTAGGAAAATATAAGATCTTCTCTGTGTACTTTTATTACTCTGGACTAGAGAGAGAATTCTAATAAATAAAACAAGGTATGATTGCTAGAGTTTTAAACTAAATCAGTTATATGTGAATTGCCTTTGATTTGCTATAAGTTCTGTGATAACACTGTCATTGAACTTCTTGCCCTTTTAGGTCTCTCTGAAATATCCACTATAGAGAGAGGTGTTGTTAGTCTGTTTGGTGTGAGAAGTATTCTCTTCATTGCAATGAACAACAAAGGGAAGCTGTAAGTAACGGTGAGTACAAGCACAAAGAATTTTTCAAGACTTTAACAAAGGTTACAAAGGTCCTGACTTGTTTTATTTTTTCCCTTTCCTGGAAATATCTAGTTTCAAGCAGAAAAAATAGCCCTCCAATTACAGTGAGCCTGCCCAAACTGCTGTCATTGGCGCTATTTAATGCAGCAAGTGACATGGCCACTGGAGGTCTGTTATTGCAAAGTTTTCCAAGAAGATGGTACTGGAGCATCCTTGGAATGCTGGTGTATTCTGCAAATAGTTCAGATTAATTAGACAGCTTCTCTCATCTTCAAAGGGCTAACTCCTGCAAACATATTCTAGTAAAGATCCATTTTGTTGATGCCGACATTGGATTATACACGAAGAGAAATAATGTACTCCATAAAAGAGCCCTAAAAGGCAAATTGTTTGTGTATATGTGTGCTCATGTACAAGTGCATGAGAGAGGAGCAGTTAGAGATATCTCTGCTAGCTGTCATTAACAAACTAATGAACATATGCCTTTGTCAACCAAAAACAAGTGCACCATGCAGAATAAATAACTAGTGTGCCCTACAATGTCCACATGTGCACCAGAGGATATTTTAAGAGCCTAGTCCCAAAGAGTGAAAAAAACAATAGCAGTTACTAACGACATTATCCAAGTGATACTGAAACATCATTACCATTATCTTTGTCTGGAAAGTGTTAGCTAGGCTGCCTAAATACAGTTTAATTTGGAGACTTCAGCAATGTTTCTAGTCTCAACATTGAGTAGAAAACAACACTTGTTAAGAAATATGTTTGAAAGGGGCTGGCTCTGGCAGCAATTGAAAACAGTCTATCTCAAAATAATGAATGGAATTGACTAAATTTATCTTTCTTTTTGCCAATAAATAACCATTTTTTTTTTTTTGAAACAGCTGTAATGTCAGAAAAACATTTAAGTTGCTTGTTAGAAATAATTTGCTTATTTGTTAATTAAATAGAAAATGTTGTGAAGGACCTGTAGCCATTACTGATTCCTGTTTTCACAGAAGATGAAGGTAGGACATTTTCGGACTCCAGTCTAGGAGCATTCTTTCATTTATACCTGATTTCAAACACCTAAAAAGTGCTACAAGCCCAAATGCTTTCCTTGATTTGGTCTTTCTAAAGAAATACAGGGTCTTGTTCCGTGAGCTCCTTTTGAATTTTTTTTGACAGTTTCAATTTAGTTTTTCTTACTTTTAAAGACATTTTAGAAAGTTCTAATATATACTTATTTTCCCTTGCACAATGAAATGTCCTAACTTAAACTGTTATAAACATTGAATGGTTGTCTGTTACAAAGATGTAGAAATACATCAGCTTTGGTGACATTCATATGACAGGCCTCTGATGCCAGGGAATTACCTTGATTTCCCTCTTAATGCAACTAGATCAGCCCCTTTCATCAGTGCTCTGTGTTTGTCTCCTGTTTTTGCACCTTCTCTCCCAGTTATCTCCCTCTCCATGAGTCAATGTGATGTGACACGCAGAAAAATATATCAATTTTCCTGGCTTAGAACCTGCTGTCAAATAAAGTATTTCACTACTGGCTAAATACAAGAAAGATATAGTATTAATATGAGGTCTTATTCAGAAGTGTTACTCAAGTAGGTAGCTCTCCCTGAGAGTTGTTTGTAAGAGAACCAAAAGTTTTAACACCAAGTACATAATTCTTCTATAAATTACAGGACTGTCTTGCAGAGTGGAGGCATGAAATAAACCTGTGTTACTTGTGCAAAAAGGCATGATGCTGACATAAATCATTGCTTTCAAAGAAAATGGAGAAACACATGATTCATGAGGAATTACCTTGCTCAGCCTTAGGAAGTGCACAGTCCATTATCTGGACAGGTGGCATCTGAGTTCATCTGACACCAAATTAGCACGGAGGAAGGCAATTTATTGTTGGCACCACCTGTTACACTCTATAATAACCTCTCCTTTTGTAAAAATATTAGTAAGAAAAATCACGTTTTTTTCTAAAATATTTATTGTACCTGATTTATCATTTTTTCCCCCTATCCATATGCTGCAGGCTGTTTTTCAAGATGAATGCAAATTCAAGGAAACCTTGCTGCCCAATAACAACAACGCATATGAATCAAATGCTTACTGTGGCTCGTACATAGCACTCAGCAAACATGGGAGAGTGAACAGAGGAAACAAGGTTTCTCGTTCCATGACAGTGACACACTTTTTGCCCAGAATATGAGCATAAGCAAAGTAAAAGATAAATCCTAGGAAAAATTGCTCCATTTTGTACATGGGAATAATCCCACGGGTAAAATATTTATACTGTTCATTGAAAAAAAAAATATATATATATATATAAAATATGTATGTATATATTTGGATAAGAATATTTGTACTGGATCCATCACATAGCATATGCAATACTGTTCTGCTTCTCTTGTAGTCAGTACAAACTTTATTTGGCTGTGTGCTTCTTTGATTCCGAACTGATAAAAATGCAAGATGGACTGCAAAGGGAAAAAACTATTTGGAAGTGATCGAATGGCTGTGGATAATTATCTAACCGGTCATTAACATTGACCTCAGACAATGACCCTTCTTAGAGAGTTGTTTCCATATCATAGGCTAAGTCTTCAGATGACATTACCTCAGCAGAACTTCCAACAGTTCACCCCGGCTGAATATCCACCTGAACCCACTGTGCTACTCGCACAGACTTGTGCCCTGTCTCCTAAAGGCTTACTTTGATCACTAACATATCATTTCTGCCACCATTTCCACATGGGCAAAATGGTTCTTCTCCCAGAGCCCCTCCAGCTCAGGTGGGATTATGCATGGTTTCCTCACATAAAGCTGTTCGCATAAATATATAAATACATATATATGTATACACATACACACACACAAAGTATGTGTGTGTGTGTCTACGTAGCTACCAATTTTAAGCACATCTGTCATCCCAGTCTCTAAATACCTTTATATGCAGACGTACATAAAAGAATATACATTTTTAACGGCAATGTATTTAATTTCAGCTGACCCTTATTAACTTCCAAGAACTAGAATGCAACTTGTAAAATGCTTGAAATTCATGAAAGCTTCAACAAAGGATTATTTTAGAAAGCTTCTCTATTTTAAATAGTTCCTCTATTTACTGCTTTAAGTATATTTATTTCTTCTCTATTATGCCTCACTGAGATGTGAGGGACAGAGAAAGAAGGTGGCTATAAAAGCACGCCTTCTGTGGGTTCGTGTAAAGGAATTTATACTACAGCTTCTATTTCTATCACTTGCAAAGCAACAGTTCCAAGAAAATATAACATGTTGTTTGCAGTATTCCCCAGATGTCTCCCAAAAGCCATACAAATCGCACAACTCCTTTGCCTTACTTTCCTCCAGATCATCGGTGAAGCTCCATTCTCTGCCTTTGGATTGATGGTGTGCTCCTAAATTTGAAAATAGATTCAACTCAATGTCAGAGCATGAACATTTTCAGCACAGGTGGGTCGTGCTCCTGCAGAAGTGAACATCCGAGTGCAAAATAATCCCCCTGCTCAGCTGAAGGGTTCCTTTGTCCAGCCTTGGCTTGCCAGTCTGTTAGAAGAGGGTGTCCATCTGCAACAAACCTGAGCCTTCTGTCATGTGTGACAAATGCTGTCGGAGTCAGGTCCTCATCTGGGGTAAACAAGGGTAGTAAGACATTAACACGTAATAGCTGCGCAAAATTTGTCCCAAGAAGAGTACCTGCAAGGATGCAGGATGTACCTACAGCCACACTTTCTGAATAGTCATCAAGACAATTGTTTTATAAACAAGATGCTGTTTTCGAGCTACTTCTGTATGATTTATACTTGAATTTATTTTGCCCAAACTTAAGTAGTGATCACTGTGAAAACAAAGATAAGAAAGAATAGAGTACTGCTTACTATGCATGAACAGAGCACTTTGGGTATGGCAAAGGAAAAGAATAATTCTTAGTTTTATGATCGTGTATCACGGAGGGAGATGCCGAGGTGACACACTATGTTTGTGTACAATATGTGCAGCTGTTTGCTGCAGAAAGACTTGCATTTTAAGAGAAAAAGCAGGATGTTTTGAGTGAAGAGAGTGAGTCAGCGAGAAGTTCAAAGGTGGACTTAAGTTCCCTAACGGTGTAGACAGGCAGACCAGAGGTGCTGAAATGCATTAGCTGGTAATCTGTAGCCTGGTGTTATATTCCTAATTGTCTTCAAAATAAGATCTGAAGAAGAATGGAAGAGTACACGGGCATAGAAGAAATTATGGTTTGAATGCTGATACACAAGTTTGTTTCTTTTCAGTTTACACAGCTGTCATTAGGTTAGGAAGAACTCCGTTCTCTCTTAAATATGTGGTTGAAATAATTTATTGTTGCCAGGACTGATAATCAATGCAACAGTCAACATGAAATATGAGAACCAGACTCACTGACTTCATTTTTCACATGCTGTTTGACAGCGAAAAAAAAAATGTAGACCAGATTACAAGAAGTGTGATGTGATATAGCCTATTGGATTGAACTTATAAAGAACTGTAGACCTTTGTGGAGGCAGTTTTGGTAGGCATTTGGAAAGCTCTACCATTCACTCTGCTATGTTATTCTTCCCTTTCAACGTTTTTCCTATCTTACATGCTTGACATGTAATGTCAGTCCACACAAATCCAAAAAAAAAGTTTTGTAGTGCCAGGAGTCCTGATTAATATGAGAATGAATTATGCCATTGTTGCATGTGAAAATGGATAACGCATGGGCGACAACTTCATAAGGAAACTCCTCCAGCACAACTAGTGGATAACTACAGCACTGTGGGATGACAACTAGTGGATAACTAAAGCACATGTTCATATATTGCTGTGGATACGCAAACAACTGGCTCATCTCTGGGAAGCTCACGGTAGCAGGAGGCACTGTGATAACGCTGCAGAAGCTACGCTGTTTGCCAGAAAGTTGCGCCAGTTTTGTTCTGCCTCTTTCTTGATTAGCTAATCTCTACCTCCTCCTCACACCTTTATCACTTGCATGGGAGAAGGAGGATTTGAGAAGACCAGCATTCACTTTACACAATTCAGGAAAAATTTGCTGAGCTAGCTCAGAAAAGAAATATTACTTTCCCATTTGTAAACTGCATGTTAGTTATTTGGAAGCTACATAAAGAAATATGGGCATGGTGTTGTAAACGCTTAAGTGAAGTGAAACTTCATTCTAAAAAATCGCTCTGTGTCTATATAAAGACACACTCATGAGTGTGAGGAGTATCACAAAACAGGGCAAAATACAGAACCTATTGCAAAGAATTCTTTTGGTGGGCCCTTCAAAGCATGTTTCATCTACCAGCTTTGAAGGCATTGCAGTGAATGCCCCATACCAGCCTATGCTCCTCATATTGTTCGCATGGGATGCTTCAGTGGAGCTGATACCAATTTATAAGGATCTTAATCCGCAGGCAAATCCACCATTAGAAATCAGTCTTTATTGGAATGGAATCAGGCTCTTAAGTAACCCTCAAGTATGCCGAGATGCATACACTGGAAAAGAAGAGTCTCCTGTGTACCTCATTAGCTATTTCAATTCCAAAATTTTATGTTGCGCATAAAATAGTGCCAAAGTTCTCATATTAGTTTCTTGGCACAAAAATATACCTCATATTGTGACTCGATTTTGACTCACATTTGAAACTGTAAATTTGTCAGTAACACAAAACAGTCCAATCAATTGTTTATGAGATTGCTTTTATATATATGTATATATATGTATGTATGTATGTGCTGTGCACTATAGTTTAATGTTAATAATTTATTAAATAAGCTTTTATACATCTTTTGGTAGTGTTTTAACTCCAAATCTCTATTAACAGTTGTTTTTTCATTTGCTTCAGAATGGCCGTATTCAGTAAAGAAAAAAAAAAAGTTTTTATTCAGCTCTTGAACCAGAGGACCTACTGGTAACTTAAATCAGTAGAAGTCCTTCAGCCTTCTTCCCTGGGAAGCCAAGAGAGAGTCATGCTTGTTGTGGAGAAACTGGCAGTTTCATAGAAAAGAAGGAAAATAAAACTTTAATCCGAATAAAGATGAGCTGTCATAGTCACAATGCAAATGCTTATTACTTGGGCAGGTTCCAGTGCTGCTCTCCTGTTGTTAATTGCAGAATCACAGACTGGTTGAGGTTGGACAGGACCTCTAGAGCTCATCTAGTCCAACCCCCCTGCTCCAGCAGGGACACCCAGAGCACGGGGCACAGGGCGGCAGCCAGGCGGGTTGGGAAGATCTCCAGAGAAGGAGCCTGCACAGCCTCTCTGGGCAGCCTGTGCCAGGGCTCTGGCACCCACACAGGAAAGAAGCTCTTCCTCACATGCAGATGGAACTGCCTGTGTTTCAGCTTGTACCCATTACCCCCTGTCCTGTTGCCTGCCCCACTGAAAAGAGTTTGGCCCCATCCTCTTTACATTCTCTCCTCAAATGAGCCCCTTCTACTGGTTTAAGTTACGAACAGGCCCTCTGTTTCAAGAGGAGAATAAAAGCTGTGTATTCCCCTCATTCCCCCTTTACGTGTAAGACACATGGCCCACATACAATGGCTAGAAAGAACAGGACAAACTTGTAGCTGATGTAAACTGCAGTAAACCAAGCCACCTCCAGCAAAATAGCAAGGCCACGTGTGGCCACCTCACCGCCTCCGAAATGGGCTTGTTTCTGTTCCCTGTGTCACACTTTCACCTTTGGAAGATGGAGGGGACCAGACACTCCGAGGTGCCCCTGGAGAACCCAGTGGCTCCTGCCCTCCCTCCGTGCTCTGCACTCCTGGTGCAAGGGCTGAACTGTGTCTAGGGAACGTTAGGGCATGTTGGTTCCGGAAGGTATGTCCTGCGACTCAACCATCTTATCCCTTTCCTCAGCACTTTTACTTGTGCCTTGCCCTGGCAGCTCACTCCTGGTCATTCAGTCTCTGCTTCCAGGATTATTAAACTGTGGGATGCTTGTCAGGAGGCAGGAAATTTAACAGAGAAGGGCAAATGCAATTTAAGCATGTCTTTAGCTATTGCATGGCTTTACAAGACACCTCTCAGTTCCCTGCCCTAATCCTCTCCCTTTCTTCTTCCCTTCATGCCTTGTTCTCTGAGCTGACAGTGAAAATAACCTGCTGCAGAGCACAGGAGTATCCCAGCATGTCTCTGCCCCTATTCTGTCTGTCCTCTCCATCTCTGGCCTGAGGCTGTTATGAGGGACCAACCATTTGTCCGTGTACTTGGGCTCTGGCTTCTGCAGTCACACTGCCTATATGAAGCAGCAGGTGTTGTTTTCATTAGCTTGGTGACTCTGGGTTTTCAATAACTCACAACAGACCTGCCAGCCCTGAGCTACAGGATGAGCAGGACAGGTAAAAGCAGAGAGCATTAAACCTTCCCGAAGCCAGCAACAACTGTTCCGCAATGGTAGCAAGGCTGTAAATAAATAACTATATAGGAAAATATATAAAAAGGAGCACAAAATGTTTCCTGCTCAAACAAAGCTAAACAGGTGCTTCCCTGAAAACATAATGTTTGTGGATGAAAAGGATAGCTGGAGGTCTTCAGTTCAGCCTCTGCTTAAACAGGCCCTAATTCAAGTCTAGGTCAGGCTGCATCAGGACGCAGCCCTTTTAACCGCCTCATCTAACAGTCTAACAGTGCATGGCAGCCTCATTAAGAACTGGACGAAACTCTGGATAGCAACTCATAAAGTGTCAATCACAGAAAAATGTCTCAAAGGGGTCATCAGGACAACCAGCGCTTTACTGAAAGTTCCTTGAAGAACTGATGAGAGCAGCAAGCAGTGCTACATGCTGCACCCGGCCGGCCACAGAGAAGCAACAGCTTTTTTGCTGGACCTCATGACTACACGCACAAGTGGCTATAGAGAGGTCTGAAGCATTCACTTCCCCAGGGATTAAAAAAAAAAAAAAGAAAAAAAGGAGTTGTCTGACACCTACAGAACGCAACACTACCTCCTCTGTAGATAAAAAAGATCTGGAGTAGGAATCAAACATATTAATTGCCTGGTTTCAGGACAGCTCCAGACAACTGGTAAAGCAAAGACTGCAGTGCTATTCTGAAATCTAGATCTCATCTAATGCCTACACTCCTAGTGGCAGTTAGAATGAGTCTGATCTCCTGAGGCTGATTACTGTACTCTTTTATTTGTAGTTAATATTATTGCCCTCTGGTGGCTATTTTGTTATTTATCAGCTAGATCTCAGAGACTGAAAATGGGCCTCATGGGCCTGAACACAAGGAGAAAAGGAAACTACCACCCCTTGGTTACGACTGGATCCAGGCTTTGTGGTCTTCAGTATGTGAGTATCTGTCACATCCTTGTACAGGAGACCCAAATTTTAACTGTGAAGCCACAGAACTTAATATTTGGAAATCAAATAACTCTCTGATGAGTGACTTTTCATATCACCAGCGAATTGATTGATCATGAAATGACTTTGCTTTTACTGAACATTTTCCAACCCAGAGATTTGCCAAGATTTTTGCAAACATAAACCCTGATCCTACTCTTCAAAGTCAGTACTTTGAAACCCTTTGAGACCACAAGAAACCCTTTAAGAGACATATAATTTCACAGTTCATTGCATTGTCCTGCTAAAACTATTCCAGGAAATACCGATGGCAGGAAGCAGAGTGGAACACCTTGAGTGGGAAAGTCAAAAGGAGCAGCATTTTCCAAAGTAAAAGACAATTTTACAGCAATTTTAAGGTATGTTAAGAATTCATTTTCTTCCGTGAGCTCAGTGAGCACCACGCTATTACAAATACTGTTGTGGGATCCTAAGTGATCACAAAGTGATACAGTCTTGGGCTTGTCTTCCACAAAAAACAAAAGCACTTGCTGTGGCACTGACAGCCCAGAGCAGGTGGCTGCCAGGGGGCAGTTTGCCACCTCCTGAAACTACATTTCGGGGCAGGAGAGGGGCTGAAAAATACATAGAAGGGGACCTGCACATACATACAGGTACATTGTTAAGAAATGCACTTGAGATTTACTGCACCGGCATTCTAAAACCATACAAGAGTCAGCCAGTTCTCTACCAGAGACTGAGCCAGCTGTGTTTGTCTAGAAGAGCTCTGATATTGAAGCTTCTGCCTTTTGCTCTCTTTCTTGCGGAAGCAAAAACAGCTAGAGATCATGACAGGGATTCTTTTCAAATTTACCAGGAAAGTCAGCCTTTAGGCAGACATCAAACTTGAAAATCTTCAACCTTGCAGACATATATTAACTTTTGTAATCCAGGGATTGGAAAAGTATTCTGAGGAATACTATATTTGTACATTATAGCATTGATTCACCCTTAAAAATCAGTGACACATGGTTACATGAATACACAGAATCTGGAAACTTCAGTACATTTTTTTGGTTGAGATTTAAAAAATTTAGCTGAACAAGACCCTGAGCAATCTGTTCTAGTTTTGAAGCTGGTTTTGAGTTGATCTACAGAGCTTCAGGCATCCCTTCTTACTAATTTCATTCTAAAATAAATGAATCTGTTTGGAATAAAACAGCAGAATGGCAGTAGAATAGAGGCTAATGTTGCAGGATTTTTTGAAAAATACAGTTAAATCATTTCCCCCAGGAAAAAAAATTGACTTTCACTGAAGTAAAAATCTTTCAGGTAAGGTATTTGTGTTCTTTAGAACATGCAAATGAAGAAATCTGAAAAATGATACCTGAAAGTATTTTGTTTTTCAGAAGTATTTCCCCTACTTTTTTAAATCAAGAAAGTTTATATCAGAAAACAATCTAGTGTTAGGTAATAGAAGATGACAGCTGGGCCAAGCTGGGTGAGAGATTTTCGTAGCTCGTGCTACAGAAGCAAAGGTCCTTGGTCCTGTTGTATGTTGGCTAAACTCAGCCTTGCAGAAGTTGGACCAAGCCCCTCAGTCAAGCATGCCTTCTGGGCTTGAGTATGATCGTATCTGAATTGGCCTGGACAAGAACAAAACCCCATGAGCAGCTCAGGGGTTCCTCGTGACAAAGGTGGAGTTCATAGTAACAAAGCAGGCTATACTCAACAGTATTTCTTTTGGTGGGGAGAGAAAAAATGTCCCAGAAAAAAACATCCAGAGAATGTCAAGGAGAAAAAAGGGAGAACAGTGAAAAAAATAAAAATAAAACAGATAAAAAGATAAAATCAGCAGCTGACAAAAATGCAAATTAAGATACCAGACAGATTTTTTTCCAATATCTGTGTCTATGAAAAACTGAGTGCAAAATGAATGTGCTGTCATGAAGGGCCAATTACTGCCTAGCAAGAGGGGTTTTCTGTGACTGTCCACTCACCATACAATGGTTTAACAAAGTGTTAAGCACAATTTCAAAGCCTGCTCAGCAAGCTTACAAGACCCTGAGACGCGCAGACTGGGACCTTCCTGATGAAAGAACAGCGCTCATGCTGTTACGACCCTCCTCACTGGCACTGGTTTCCTGGCTGTCCACTGGGGTTGCTCATTACCTAAGGAGGCTGGCAAGATTAGCAAGCCCTTCAGGAATCTTATCCTGCCTGGCTATAACAGGAGAATTTAAATAAATAAATAAATAAAACCTAAGTTTCATCCCCACTGTTGCTGAGGAAAGCAGAGGATATTTAGCAACTTTGACGGACATTTGGAGACCATGATCTAAGGTATATCAGTGAGTTCAGAATGCTGCTCAGCACTGGCCACGTAATTTGCACTCATTAAAAGAAATAAACAGCCCCAAATCTCTTCTGCATTGTGTTTTTTTTTTTCATTTCATCATTTGTTTACACAATGGAGGAAAGATTTAGATCCCTGACGTTTAATTACAGAGGGCATTCTTCTTGGAAAAGTGACCCAATAACAAACGCATGGGCCTTGGAGTGCAGCTAAAAGACACTGCAGTTTGAGCAGCAGTGTCTGGGCTCTGCTTAGAACTTGGAACTTTTGATGACCTTAGTGGAAGACCCTGAGGAACTAGAGGGTGATTGCTGCTAGCAAGAAAGGGGAGTTAGGTAAGGATGACTTCAGGAGGCCTTTTCTTCTGTGAGTAGCTCTAGCTAGGTGGAGCTGCTGTTAGTGAGCTTTTCTGGTTCTTCCTGACCCGGAGGAGTTGGGGGTGTTTGATCCAGGTGGCCGTGCAAAGGGTGGGTCAATCACTCTGTAAGTTGTTAGCGCTGGAGAGTGGCCTATATAAGAGTCAGGCATAGAGCTCAGCAAATGCAGCAGTTGGTGCAGAAGGCACAAGAAGTTTGTGCCTTTTTTTTTTTTTTTTTTAAATTGTGACAACATGCAGTAGAGCACAGCCCCCAGTAGGTGCTGGAGCTGCTACGTAGCCTGTATTAGAGTCTTTGACACACACTGACCCTCTGACAGCAGATGTAGCTCTACAAATCTCAGGCTGCAAGCAGTGCTTGGTGCCTCTCCGTGACAGTCAGCCTTCCTCTCATCAGTGCTCGTTGAACAAAGAGTTGCATCAGCAGGTAAAGGAATTACAGGAGGAAGTCAGCAGACTGTGTAGTATACGGCAAGATGGGGAGACAGACAGGATGTTCTTAGAGACCATTCAGCTACAGGAATCCCAGCCTCCCGCTAGAGTGCGGGCACCAGAGCGCTCTGTGCCTGGTGAAATGGTACGTGGTTGCAAAGTAGATGAAGGTTGGCAACTCATAATTTCACACAGGGACACAGGCAGATCTGCCAGCCCCACTCCTTGCCTGGAGAGGTTTGCTGCCTGCCAAGTGCTTGAATAAGGGATGTCACGGAGCCAAGGCTTCAGACTACTACCGACTGCAGCTCTTCCATGTGGGTGTTAACGATTCCCAGGGGAAACTGAAGACCATCAAACAGGATTTCAGAACTCTAGGGATGCAGGTGAAGGGTCTGGGAGTCCAGGTTGTTTTCTCCTCAAGCCTGGCAGTGAGGGGGAAGGAATTAAAGGAGGAGGAGATTGGTTTTCCAATTTAACAATTGGCTGCCCTGATGGTGTTGGCTGTGTTTCAGTTTCTTTTACCATGGAATCCTGCTTGAAGACTGACAACTAATGGGGAGAGATGGGAGCCACCCCAATAAGCCGGACACAGGTGTCTTTGCCAATAGGTTGGCCAGGCTGGTTAGGAGGGCTTTAAAGTAAAAAAAAAAAGGGGAAGGGGAGAGTTGCAGGGACAGGGTAGTCAGTGTAACTTGACTCAAGTCGCAATGCCTCGACCACATGCATAAAACTAGGGAAGAGCATATGAGATGATTATGGAAAGTACTCTTGCACCCCTTCTGGGAAACCTGCAGCTCAGTCACCACCCTTAAATGCCTGTAAACCAGTGCACGCAGCATGGAAAACAAGCAGGAGGAACTGGCGATCTGTCACAGGGGCATGATCTCCCTGCAATCACATAGACGTAGTGGGATGGTTCACATGGATGGAGAGATGGGCAGAGAAGAACTTCATGAAGTTCAACAAAAGCAAGAGCAGGGTCCTGCACCTAGGGAGGAATAACCCCAGGCACCAGTGCAGGCTGGGGTTGACTGGCTGGAGGGTAGCCCTGCAGACCTGGGAGTCCTGCTGGACAAGAAGGTGACCGTGTGCCAGCAATGTGCCCTTGTTGCTAAGAAGGCCAACGGTATCCTAGGGTTCATGAAGAAGAGTGTTACCAGCAGGTTGAGGGAAGAGACCCTTCACCTCTACTCAGCCCTTGTGAGGTTGAACCTGGAGTACTGTGTCCAGTTCTGGGCTCCCCAGTGAAAAGTGATATGGAAGTACTAGAGAGACTCCTGCATAAAGTTATGAAGATTATCAGGGTACTCTGTCCTATGAGGAGAGGCTGACAGAGCTGGGCCTGTTAACCCTAAAAAAAAGAAGGCTGAGCAGAGATCTTATCAATGTGTATAAATACCATAAAGGAGGGTGCAAGGAGGATGAGGCCAGACTATTTTCAGTGGTGGCCAGCAATGAGACAAGAGGCAACAGTCACAAACTGAAACACAGGAAGTTCTACCTGAATATGAGGAAAAAATGTCGTTACTGTGAGGGTGACAGCACTGGAACAGGTTGCCTAGAGAGGCTGTGGAGTCACTTGAGATATTCGAAACCTGCCTGGACGCAATCCTGTGCAATGCGGTCTAGGTGATCCTGCTTGTGCAGGTGGGGATTGGACTGGGGGGATTGGACTAGATGATCTTAAAAGGTCCCTTCCAACTTTAATCATTTGTGATTCTGTAATTGGGTCTGGAGTCACAAATGATTCAACAGAAGAAGCAAGGCTTCAGGCTTCCTCGTTGAGGCACATGAGTGAAGGGAGAAATAAGAATATTTTCTAGTTTTTGGAGAACTGAAACAGGAGACTGCAACCCTAAACACCACCCCCAACCCTAAAATGAAATAGGATGATTAACCCTAACCCTAACCTATCCCAAATCTAACCTTAACTCTAATCCTAAGCCTAACCCCTAAACGTACCCAACCCTAACCCCACACCCTAAATCCTAACCCTTACACCCTAAACCCTAAAACTGACCTTACCCCTAACCCTGACCTACTCCTACCCATTAACCCTTGCTGAATACTAACCATAACCCCAAGCTAAACCTAACAGCAACCAAAAACAAACCCTAACCATATTCTTAAACCTTATCCCTAACCCTAACCCCTAACACTAAACCCTTATCCTAGCCCTAAACATAATCCCTAACTTGAATCCAATCCCTAACTATAACCCTAATGCTAACCCCTAACCCCTAATTCTAACCTAAATCCTAACTATAACGCTAACCCTAAACCCTAAAACTAACTCTAAACTGTCCCTTACCTAACCCAAATCCTAACCCCTAATCTCTAAGCCTACCCCTAAACCCCCACCCTAAACTGAATCCCAAACTAGCCCCATCCCTAACCCTAACTCTGGAGCTTCAAGGATGTGATGGAAAAGTTGAGCACTTATGGGTCAGGATCAGGGGGAAGGCCAACAAGGCTGATATCCAGGCAGGAGTCTGCTACAGACCACCCAACCAGGATGATGAGACTGACAAGGAATTCTTCAAGCAGCTGGCAGCAGCCTCGCAGCTGGCAGCCCTTGTTCTTGTGAGAGGCTTCAACTTACCAGATGTTTGCTGGAAATACAATACGCCAGGGAGGAGCAGTCTAGGAGGTCTGTGAAGTGCATGGAAGATAACTTCCTCTCACAAGTGATAAGGGAGCCTACCAGGGGAGGTGTCCCATTGGATCTGCTCTTTGCCAACAGAGAAGGACTGGTGGGAGCTGTGGTGTCCAGAGGCCGTCTTGGGCATAATCACCACGAAAAACGCTGTCAGCGTTTTTCAATTCTCAGTGAAGTCAGGAGGGGTGTCAGCAGAACTGTTACACAGGACTTCCTAAGGGCAGACTTTGGACTGTTTAGGACATTTATTGGGAGGGTCCTTTGGGATACAGTCCTGAACTGGTCTGAAAGTCAATTTGGCCACCGTTGTAAAAGACAACAACAAAAAATGCTTCAACAATACATTTACAAGAACAGTAGGGCCAAGCAGAATGTCCATCCTGTTTTGGAAGCCACAGGGAGAACTGCCACCAAGAATAAGGATAAGGCTGAGGTACTTAATGCCTTCTTTGCTTCTGTCTTTAATACACAGATCATTTATCCTCAGGGTACTTGGTCCCCTGAGCTGGAAGACACCTATAGTGAGCAGAAGAAACACCCCATAATTCAGGAGGAAACAGTCAGTGACCTACTACTCCACTTGAACACTCACAAGCAGATGGGGCCAGATGTGCAGTTAAATCCAACTGGTGACCTGTCAAGAGCAGTGTTCCCTAGGGGTTAGTGTTGGTGCTGGTCCTCTTTAATATCTTTATCGATGATCTGGATGAGGGGATTGAGTGCACGCTCAGCAAATTTGCAGATGAAACGAAGCTGGGAGGAAGAGTTGATCTGCTCGAGGGTAGGAAGGCTCTATAGAGGGATCTGGACAGGCAAGATTGATGGCCTGAGAGCAATTGTATGAGGTTCAACAAGGTCAAGTGCCGGGTCCTGCACTTTGGTCACAACAACCTCATGCAGCACTACAGGCTTCGCGGCAGAGTGGCTGGAGAGTTGCACAGCAGAAAAGGATTTGAGGGTATTGGTTGACAGCCAGCTGAACATGAGACAGCAATGTGTGCAGGTGGCCAAGAAGGCTCATGGCATCCTGGCTTGCATCAGGAATAGTGTGGCGAGGAGCACTAAGGAAGTGATCGTCCCCCTGTACTCAGTGCTGGTGAGCACTGTGAGAGGCTGAGCACAAATATTGTGTTCAGTTTTGGGCCCCTCAATACATGAAAGACATTGAGGCACTGCACTATGTCCAAAAGGCAACAAAGCTGGTGAAGGGACTGGAGCACAGACCTTATGAGGAGCAGCTGAGGGAGCCAGGATTATTTAGTCTCAAATAGAGGAGGCTCCAGAGTGACTTTATCACTCTCTACAACTACCTGAAAGGAGGTTGTAGTGAGTCAGGGGTTGGTCTCTTCTCCAAAATAACTACCAATAGGACAAGAGGAAATGGCCTCAAGTGGTGCCAGCGGAGGTTCAGATTAGATATTAGCAAAAATTTTTGCATGGAAAGAGTGGTGAAGCATTGGAACAGGCTGCCCAGGGAAGTGGTGGGGTAACTGTCCCTGGCAGTATTCAAGAAATGTGTAGATGAGGCACTTAGGGACATGGTTTAGTAGACGTGACGGTTATGGTTTAAGGTTGGACTTGATGATCTTGGAGGTCTTTTTCAATCATAATCATCCTATGATTCTATGATTCTAACCGTGACTCTAAACCCAAAACCTAATGCTAAATCCTAAACCCTAAACTTTACTCTAACCCTAACACTGATCTTAACTCTTACCCTAACTCAATCCCCCCACTCTAACTCCTAACCCCAACCCTAACCCCGACCCTAACCTAATCTTAAACTCTAATCCTAACAGCATCAAGAAATACAACTCTCCTTTAATCCTTTAACCTTCAATCCCAAATAACCAAATACTTCTCTTTCAAGTCTCAATAATAAAAAGCTTTTTTTTTTTTTTTTTTCCCCAGGTTAAGCAAGAACTGAAAAGGGCTGAAAGGCAACAGATGCTCTGGGAGCAAAACACTCTGAAATGCCTCACAAATACCAAAACACCAGGCCTATAATGGCCTATAATGTAGCCAAAATGAGTCCTTCCAAAGCCGCTGTTTGCCTTTTTACTCCCCTGCCTTACGTACATAATTATCTTAACTGGTTAAAAACAGAGACACCCACATGCACAAATCACAGTATCTTACAGACTCAGTGTTAGCAGCCACTCGGAACCATGCTGTCCCTCTCCCAGCACACGTTTATTATTTCTTCGGAAGCTTCTCACCCCTCGGCATGCCCTACCCGTCTCTCGTCAGCCCTGGGAAGTCCTGTGTCCTAGAGTGACCTCTGCTGGTTTCCTGTAGTACCAATAGGGAGTCTGTAATTCCCTTTACGCCTATGAGGGCAAAATAGCCAATTCGGTTTCTCAGATGAATTAGTTTTCCACTGTTTGGTGGTTCAGCTCAAAATCTGACTGAGACTTTCATATGTTCCGGCTTCTTCAGCTGAGCACTACTGCCTTGAGTGAAACGTTATACAAGAACATTAAGTGGCATTAAAGTATATAGGGAACAATGGAGGGAGGAAAAGGTCATACAGTGAAACACAGGAGGGACATAGGTTCTCACTACTGGGCAAGTGGATTTTATGTTATACAGAGTGATTTGAACTGAATCGAAGCGTGCAGACCTAGCAGCAGCAGCAGAAACAGCAAAACAGCAGTAGCAGAAACAACCAAAGACATTCAACAAAAGCATACAGAGCTCTCCATGTGAGAGATTAGATGACTTGTGGTGTCTAGTTTTGTGGTTAAAAAGCCTGAGGTATGATACAAATACCCTTGTAGGAACAGAATTTGCTTGAAAGTCTCCTTCGCTTTTACACTACGTTATATGAAATTACATTTTGCACACTGAAAAACTAAAATGTATATGTTTTAAATATGTATTTTTAAAGTCACAGATTGTCTGGAGAACTTACTACCAGAATATACTAAGAAAAGGAACTTAGCGCAGCCACTTGTGGCCTTCAGGCAGACTACCTCAAAGTTTGCTTGTCTATAAGCTGCTGTAGAGCAGGTCCTAAAGACACTGATGGAGAGGTCCGTTTTCTGCCCATTTCCTTTATTTTCTTGGTGTACCCTCTCACACCTTTATCTCCTGCCTTGACTACTTGCTCTTACACTAGGACCCAGGCCCAGATCCCTACTAGTTCTTTTCATTTCTGTCATCCCAGGCCCACATCCATCCTCTAATCTACCCATCACCAAGCTCCTTCCCAGCCAAGGAGTCCTCCTGTCCCCCAAGGGACACAACGGGCACAACAGATGGGCATCCTTCAAGAAGTATTATCTTAACAATAGGAAGTATCAGCAGCTCCCATAACAGATTGTGACAATTCTTTATTCCACAACACCTACGAGAATGCAAATTCAGTTCCCCATCTGCATGGAAAGTCCCAAGAAGAAAAGACAGGCATATCTCAGGAGGACGGTATATCCTGCATTATACAGGGATAGGTGTCCAAGAGCTACTCCAGCAATATTCGCTATATGTCTGCCCAGGTAACTTATCACTTTAAAACTGGAAATGGCTTTCCAAAACATCTACTACATGGAGAAAAGGTGAAAGGAAAAAATAGAAGACCCAAGACCATTCATTTGGCAAGCTGAAGTACACCCTGCGGTGCCAGCTGCAGTGGGCTGTGTTTACTTGGTTCGTTTCACGTGGGTGAGCCCAGTCAGGATGTTTGCTTTAGTCGTGGGCAGTGGGACAAGGATGGGATGTCCAAATAAGGTCACTCAGGATGTGTTTAACAACACTGGGTAAAGTCTATGGCAAAGGTTCACGCACACACATGCACACAGGGCATCCACGGTACATATCGCTATCCTGGTGTGTCATTATTCCAAGAATAACTACTCGAGAGTCACTCCACCCTTGTACTTCCAACACTGAAGCCGTGATTGTCCCAGAGCCAGCTATTACAGTGATTTTAAGGAAGAGGGAAGAAAGGAAATGTGCCCTGAATCTCTGACCTCTTAGAAGAGATGCAGTGCAGAGGAAGTGTGAAAAAGGAAGCTGTCTGAGATTTGTTAAGCCAAATTCTCTTGTGATCTCTGAAACAGCAGAAAGCAGGAGGCTTTCTGAGAGCCATCCCAGCTACCTTGGAACAGAAGGGGCAGGTTTTTTTCCATGCTCACGTAGCTCCCTGCCATGGGGACAGGCTTGTAATAAGTGAACATGTCCCTGCCTTCAGCCAGAACAGTTCTGTAAAATGACTAGCCACGCACCTGTTTAAATACAGGTCAGAATGCTTTGTTGGGCAACAGCCCTACATGTGTACCTACGTGTTGAAAGGTAGTCAAACACTGTGAGGAGATGTGCATTTTTACTTGTCAGAGGATCCTGGAGAGCAACCTCATTAGATGGAGCAGGAAAATCATTCTTTAAGCTGCAAATTTTGGATGGCGCATAAAGCACTTTTAAAGAGTCTGCAAAATGTAACTAAGAGTGAATTTCTCGCGGTAATGTACATATGTTGAAAAAGCTTGCACTTGCTCTGTGAGTTCGCTGCGGACTGAAGCGTTAGCAATGAACGAAGGGAGTCGCCTTGTGAGCCGCTGCACAGGGGAGGACAGGCAGCTGCCAGGCTCAGGGTTTGACAGATTTGAAACTGAAAGTTATGGTCAAAAATCAGGCAATTCAGCCTCAGGCTGAAGGGCAAAATACTCAAAATGTGGGAAAGGTCAGAACTCAGGTGCCTCCGGTTATCATAATTCGGTTCCCTTGGTGTACAGTTTTGGGTGTAATTTTTAATTAAATGATCTTGTTAATTAAATTGCAAAACTTCGCACCACATATTTGCCTCCCTGGACAAAGAAAGTGATTATGTTCACTTACGGAGACCTGGTATTTTGTGTCCACTGGTCACTGCATGCGCTGGACTAGCACGTGCAGCCCCCAGGGTGGGCCTCATTGCTGAGGCAGGAGCCTGTCACTGCTAATGCCCCGATCCACCAGCTCGGCCAGACCCATCCTGTCCCTGAAGCAAAGAGGACGAAGGCAGAAGGAGCAGGTAAAGGCGGAAGACCTGATGGGAGGAGAAGGGAAACTGGGTCTGGGAAGGTGCAGAACACCAAGCGTTTTCTAAAACATGTTTCAGCCTACAAAGTAGGCTGTTTGATGCATACCTTTCTCTTCAGCAATGTGGTTAAGAGGGACTTTCCTAACTGTTCATTAGTGGTGCCAGCAAACCACCCTCTATGCTGCCTTTAGGCTGCCCGTGATTCCCCCTGCCTTTGCAGGATGCTAAGAAAAGCCCTGTGTCTCGCGTTGCCTGACCCCGGCTGCTCCATGACTCCACAGTGGAAACTGGGAAAGGTGGACATGTGGCAACTTTTATGGCAGAAAGGTCTGTACTCAGCCCCCTTGCTACGGGACAGGGCAATCCTGTCCTTTGCCATCAGCACGCCGCAAGCTCCACATGTGTCCCAGCTGCTCACAGCACCCACGTTCTGTCCGGTTTGCGTAAGAGGTTCTTCAGAACAGGTACCGACCTGCTTCCCTGAATTATTTATTTGAATTAAGGTGGCATTTAAAGAAAAGCGTAAATCCTAAGATTGCTGAAACATCTTTGATCTTTAAATTCAGCTCATTTTCTTCCCTCTAAAACAAGCACAGTCTACAAGATGCTGCATCTAATTCTTTCGGTACTGAAAAAAAGTCTTGGTTGGTCAAACATCTAAGAATGATATAAACAAAAATAAATATCAACATACATGGTAAAAGTTACAAAAATATTGTTGCCACTGCTGCAACAGCATAAGGATATAAGAGCAATAAGGTTAGAATCGCTTTTATTAAAACTGAGAGAGCTGAACAAGTATGCAAGCTTGGTTACTTCAGCCGCAGCTGAATGGGTAGGAGAAGTTAAGTGGCATATTGACAAAAGGAATAGATGGATCAACCTAGAATAAAAACAAAGCGAGCTTTTAAAGAAAGTGCCACCAATGTACATATGGATTTAAAGCAAAACAATGTGTATTAAAAGGCAAAATTTGCATTAAGATCCTGACAAGCAGAAACTTAAATAAATTTGCTTTAATCTGTCCGCTTAAACAAACATAACTCACAAAGCCTGGAATGTTACTGACCCCATGAGAAACTTTTGAAAATGCCAAACAATTTAATCACCTGAATGTAGTCTTTGCTTTTCGCCACATAAAAATAGAAAGAGACAGCTGGTCACAACAGCATGTGATGAGATGACTGAATACATTTTTCAAAAACATCAGAAATCTCTGTGGCTAAGACACCAGAGAGAAACCAAATGAATGCAGAAAAGTAAGCACAGACAAAAATCACGATGAATACAAAATATCACACCAGCAAAACTCCAGATGACATCTTCCAAGAAGACACACTATCCTATATGTGCTTCTAAGGTATCTGTATCCATGTTGTCTGCATGAAAGGGAGCAAAATACACAAAAAATTATAAATCCTTGGATTCTAATAACAGACTGAAAAAAAAAACACTAAAGTATTTAAAGAAGAAATCCTCATTTAAAAAAGACAATATATTCCTCCTTTCCTTCCAGACTAGCCTTTAGATTAAGACAGTAAAGTATTTCAGATATTATACCCAGTAAAACATTTGTAGCCTTGACTGTCTCAGTGAAGTCAATTTTGTTAATTTACTCAGCTTCAGATATGACCCTAATACGCTTTGCATAAATGTACTGTCATTTACACAGGTGTATATACACTTACGTAAGTCTCTGGATTTACACAGGTGTGTCAGAAGAATTTGGCAGAGTTTTGCTAATTTTAAACATTAAAAAAATCAGATCAATTTTTGCATTTGGTTACACTTGTAAAAGACTGTAACATGCATGGTGCTGGTGGCGCTGTTCCGCAGCTCGCTAAGGAGAGTCTGAGGCAGCTGTGTCCAGCTAGAGACTGTAACTTACTCTCGTCTCTGCTTAAAAGTTCTAGACCTCAAATTGCTACAAATAAAAACCTGAGGTTTCTTTTTTATTAAAAAAAAAAAAGGATTCACTTAATTTTCAGTATTCCCCTCAGTTTTGTATTCATTGTTTGAAAGAAATCTTAGTATAGCCTAGTTTCATAACCTATTATCATCATCATTTTATCTGCATAGTCACTTTCCCATTAATGTTTTCATAATAAAAAATCTTTTTTTTTAATTAGAAAATTTGTTTGTAATACACAGAAGCTTGTCAGGACAACTCATATGTGGGTATTGTATCTTAAGCCATTTTTGAACATTGCTTTATGGTTATTACTTTTCAGTTTGATCATTTTCCTTCACAGTTCTTCCAAATGTGTTTGCTATACCTGCAATAACAAAAATGTGCTAAGATGAATCATTTCAGTTTGGATTCAAATTCTCAATCTACTAGCCATGCTAACATATATGACTCCGTAAATGATTGTCAACTAGATAAACAATGCAGGCTGTCTGGCCAGCTTCAAATTACAGAAAAAAATAAAATAAAATAAATGCGAGCTTATTTCAAGAGGGTGGTGCTCATATCAAGCTTCTCTTGCTTAAATGAGGTAACACAGTTTTCACTCCGGCAGGCTCACTGCCTACTTTTCATCACTATGGGGAATCCAGATCTGGGGGTCCAAATCAATTTAATACCACCTTCTGAAGCGTCTTCAAAATTGGAGCAATATTTGGGGTTTCTGTCAAATCAGAATGTGGTTTGGAAAACTAAGGGAAAGGTGGGAATCTGAACAAGCATATATGAGAATAGAAAAGAGTTCGAAGTCTGAAGGGTCATTCCCTTCCCTGTCCAAAAAGCTTTCAGGGCAACACAGCGGACTGTTCTTCCTGGATTTAACAGTAGGGGCGTGGGAAGCTCTCAGATGTCACAGACTTGTAGATAACATTTGAACATATGATTAGCTTTCTGAGCTGGATTTAGAAACCTTACTTTTGTTCCACCCCGCACCTTAGCCAGAGAACCTACGTGCTTTCCTTCCCTTGAGGTTTAGGGTCACTTAAAATGTTTCTTTGACAAAACTCAAGGATGTGGAGAAGTTTTTCCTGTGTGATGTCACTTGGCTTCCCTTTATAAGTGTCTACAAAGAAGAAGGGAGCCCATCTGAGGCTTCATGCTCCAAACACACAAACGGAGGAAAAAAAGAAAAGCAAAGAAGAGTGTCAAGTTTCAGATACTGACCAGGCACTAAGGACAGAGAGCCATGGCACGGGCGGGTCCCCGCAGCTGCCTGGTGTACAAGCTGCTGGTGTGCTGCACCCTGAAAGCTGCCGCCGCCTTTCTCAACGCCTCTCCGCTGTTGAACCCCAGCTGGGGCAGCACAGATCACCTGATGCACCTGTACACAGCGACGGAGAGGAACAGCTTCCACCTCCAAATCAACGCCGACGGTAACATCGATGGTGTCCCGCACCAAACCATTTACAGTAAGTAGCTCATTATGGATCGCTGGTCCTCATGTGAACAGGGGAAATAGCACAGTGATTTTTTTTTTTTTTTTTCACTAGCTCTAGCATTCCCATCCTCCAGGTAGGCAGACAGACAGCTGTGAGATGGAAAACATAGTCTGCCTTTTGTTTAATAAATAAACACAATTTCTTCAAAGAAGTCTAGCAAGTGGGGATTCTCATTTTTCACTTTTATAGTAAGTTCTGCGATTTCTGTGATACTTTGCAAGCAAAACTACCAGAATTATCCTTCACTTCATGGTTTTAATCACAGCTTCTTGTGGAAGTCCTGATGAGAGGTTGGTGATGAAAAGCCCCAAGCAGCCCCTTCCTGTTCTAGTTATAGCATCTGTAGTGGAGTACACTGAGTGACCTCATCATAGCAGAGATGGAAAATTGATTGTGTCCATAAAATATTTTTGGGTAGAGACCTGATAACTATCTCTAAGCAACTGCATGAGTTGGTCATTGTTTTCAAAATGCAGTAGCACTTGTCTGTGTTAAAAATTGGTTTGCGAGACAGGCTTCAGATATGTGCCTTTAATATGTACATGGCAGAGAGACAACTGTGCGCAGAGCACGAGTCACTGGATACACAAAGTTTGATTTAACAAGGGGAAACTGCAAAATGTCAGGCTGTCATAAATGAAGTGCTAAACCTTTGGAGCGCAGTGTGGTTCTCAAATTCTCATCATCATAATCTGTTTTCATGCAAAATTAACATCTTTTGTTGTATACCTAGTCCAAACAGGATAGTGAGTAGAAAAGTGTTTTTCAATAAAAAGGGGTTCTTTTATAAAATTCCACAAGTTGTCTTCTTTCATTACTCACATCACAAGTAACTATAAATCAGAAAGTCATTTTAACTGTTCTTACTGCATACCATCTTCTTCATCTACTTAACTAAAAATGTAAACATATACAGTGACTTCTGCTTGTAAGTTCATAAGGAATGAAAGACTTTTAAGAGATTATGATTTAATTAAGGAGAATGATTGACTCAAGCTACATTTTTTAGGAATTACTGATAAAACACTTGTAGAAAGGTTTCATCCTCCTGTAATTATTCTTCTTGCATATTGGTAGGTTTTATAGAATTCAGTTGTGTTTGTCAAGAAAAAGTGTGATGGTGCCAAGAACCACAGCCAACAAAACACCATGCTTTAACAATGTGCCATGAAGCAAATACACAGACAGTTGGAATGGTGGAACAGAAAGCCAGAGATAAGGCAAGGAAAGGAGCTGTGCAAGGGAAATGACTAAACATCTGCCAGATCATCAAAGCCCCACTGAGACAACGGACACACTAGAAGTGCTAAGTTCTGCACCTGGGCTGGAGTAACTCTCGGTGGTGGTACAGGCTGGAGCAGAGACAGGGTCTTGCTGGACTGGACCTGAGGGTTGCAGAGAGCACCAGATCAAATACGAGTCAGTAGCACATTTGTCTACATTAGAGTGCAATATTGGCCCAAAGACCCCCAGGATGGGCCTTCCAGCCAGCAATTCTGTGGATTTTTGAGGCAAGAATTGAGCGTGGAGCTGGATTTGACATCTTTGTTTTTCTAAACAGGTGCCCTAATGATCAAGTCTGAGGGTGCTGGCTATGTAGTAATCACTGGAGTGAAGAGTGGATGCTACCTATGTATGGACATGAAAGGAAATATTTTTGGATCGGTGAGTGACATTCTCTAAGATTTAAGGCTGAGGCAGACATAGCCTGCTGTTCTTTCCATCGGGCAACTTCCTCAGCTAGGGCCAATCTGTGTAGTGTAGGGGTGACGGAAAGGTAGAGAAGGAGAATGCAGATTTTAGCCATCTGAGGATCTGTCACTTAGATTAAATTTTCCTTTTCTGGTGAATTGTATTGAATCGTATTGCTGACAGAAGTCATGTGAATCCTGCTGGCTTAAGTGAGACCAGAATGAAATCTAAGGATGCACCAACCTGAACTCTTGCTGTAGTCTACAGCTGTGGCTTGCAAATAGTTAAGACATTGCAGTTCTCTCAGAGAAAACCATGTTATCCTAAAAATACCTTTGCTGTAATTATGGGACACATTAGATCTACATTTGACGAAGCCTCATCTCAGTTGTTACTGCAGAGCTAGAGGATTAAAAAGACACCTGCTGCAAGATCTCATCTTTATTTTTTTTTTTTCTGTTTTTAATTGGCACTTTTTAATTACCAAATCTCTCTGCTCACAGCTGTCATATTTTTTTTCCTTAAGCATTACTTCAGCCAAGAAGACTGCGTGTTCAAACACAGAACCCTGGAAAATGGATACGATGTGTACCAATCTCCTAAACACAATTTCCTGGTTAGCTTAGGCAGAGTTAAACAAGCTTTCTTCCCTGGTATGAATCCACCACCATACTCTCAGTTTCTGTCCAGGAGAAATGAAATTCCTTTATTCCGATTCAATACACCTCAGCCCCACAGGAACACCAGAAGTGCAGACGTTGATCCCATGGATCCTCACCAGATCTTGGTCCCCCAGAGAAAAGTTTCTGCACTAGGATCCCAGTTACAATTGCAAGCAGACCATGTTCCCAGAGAACCTGTGAGAATCAATCAGAACGATGTGGTCAACCCCGAAGATCCGCATGCTATGATGAATGCCAGAAGGCACGTGAGCCCGCGCTTCTATATTACAAGATAATGGGGTCACACCACTTGCAAGTTGAAGTATTTGCTGGCTAGCACATCTGACTGACCTTCCAGCTTTCAGAATGACTATTAGAAACCTAAAGGACAATTGAAAAAATGAATTTCAAATTGTACCCCTAGATACGACAGTTCACTGAACAAAGGCAAATAGTATGTTTCCCGGGTGGGGTTCTATCCCACTGGGCAGAAGAAACACCTGCAAAAAGAATAATACAAAGCAAACTTTTCTGGGGCTTGAATCACCCTTAGTTTGTATCAGAGAACAGAACTCGTTTGAAAAACCGTTAAGAAAAGGATGTCACGTTACTGGTGTAACTGGGAAGAGACAGGCTCTGCAGCCATCGTTCCAGTAGAAGTGGGGAAGCCTCTACTTAGCGCAATACAAGATGGTGCAAACACAACATAAAAGATGTCTGCTGTTATATTGTTTTTAAAAACTTTATTGTGTATGGTGTTAGCTGGTAGGATTGGAGCTGTAGTCTCTTTTCACATCCAGAGAAGCCAAAAAAGGAGCTGCACACATGGAAAACAAGAGCCACTGGCAAGAGAACAGGAATCAAATGGTCTTGAGCAGAAAGAATGATTTCTGGCTCCTATTGAATCCAAGCTGAGGTTTGGAAAAAAACAACTAGACTCCCAGCGTTCTCTCAACTCTTTCTCTACCCACATTTCTATATTCGAAATATAGAAATATAATGTAAAATATTATTTTAATGTATTTTCAACACAGAGAGAAGTAGCAGGAGTACTAATAATTAATAATATATAAAATGGGTTAATTTGTTATTTTGCATGCTGCTGAACTCTTCTAGGAAAATTAATTCCCCATCAGTCATGCCTCATAGTCTTCACACCATTCATAGCTAGTGGATATTCTACTATGATGCCTGAAAATGAAGTGTATATTTAGAAAAGGAGGATCCCTTTGATCCACAAATAATTGTTTCTATTTAGTTCTGAGCAGGTATCAGATGCTTTATACTTGTAGGAGTGAAATGACTTTATTTTCGTCATAAGATGTCTAAAACCTTTACAGACAAAACCTTTTCCTCAGTTTTACATATCTTTAGTTAAAATAACAATAACTGCAGAGCAGAGCTTTTCACTATAATTTAGGTGATTTAGGCAAAATTATTAACTGATGGAATTCAGTATAGCTTTTTTTTTCCTCTGATCTCACCTTCCTAAAATTTTAAATCTGTGCAATTTTAAAGGTTATTCTTGATGTACTCCAGCAGAAATCAACAGCAAGGTGCTTATAACGTGCAGAAAAATACTGCATGGTGGGTATGGAAAGGGCTCTTATTCTGGCATGCATGCATTTTCTCTCAAGATGCAGATCACCTATTTTATTATTTTAATATATTTAACAACTGACAAGAGTCTGAAAATGCTATATTTGGCCTAGGAATATACATATCAATATGAAGGGTAGTAGGCTAGATTCTCTTCTGTTCTTATTATCATCTAGTAAGGTAAATCACTGAAACCAATAGAATTACATCAGTGTAACAAGATCAAAATAAGGCCCATTGCATTCTTTGCTTTCATGAAAGTTCGTCAGGATTTAGCCCAAAGTCTGTTTTGCTGACAGAATTTAAAGTATTTGTGCATATATATATGTATATAGGTGAAATAACCCTTACCTACAGCATTCAAGTAGTTCTGTAAGAATAGTCATTCAGAGACCTAATTCTGCTGTGAGAATATTTTCCTCCACATCACGTCACGTGCTTCTCTGTTTATAGGAGTATGTCAGAGCACAGCAGAAGCCAAATGGTTAGGATTAGACCAAGCTTTCTGTCTAATAATTTTTATTTTTCCTAATTTGAACTCATAGTAAACCTAATTAGCTTCAAAAGAGAGGAAGAGAGAAACAAATTTAGGACAGTGGAGGGGAGGAGTAGTTGTATGCTTTCTTGCTTTTTCAAAACTTTGCCAGAGTTTTTTACCATGTTGTCTATACAGGTACAATTTTATTTGTGTGTTCAATTTTAGCAATTTTACTTGTTTCCTCTATCGTTCTTGGTGTGTGTGTGTGTGTGTGGTTTTTTTTTTTTTTCTTTTTAATCTTGAGAGCTCTGGAGCAAAATTTTAATTTAATGTAAATTGTTTTAAGCTTCACAGAGGTCTTTGGGTCTTGCACTCAACAAAGCTACAAAAACAACTTAAATCAGGAAGATTTCTCTCCCTGTCTGTATAATGCTTTGGTAAAAAAAGGCTGTGGCATTATATCTCTATACTTTATCTATTCCCAAAAATTCGAATAGAGTAAGAAGGCTTTTTCATTTTTCGCTCTGGTTTGTTATTCTCTACCAGTAACCAAGAGATTTAGCTTATGCTGAGAGTGAATGCACAGTGTGATTTGCATCAAAAATGTACTTGTAACCATAGAGGGCAGGAGTGAAATGTCAACAGAATTAATCCTTTAGAGGAGGTGCTGGCCATCATCAGTTATTAAGAAATCATTACTTTTTTATATGGCAATATTTATTTATTTATTTGAGTGGGTTGCAATTCCCATAGAATATTTATAAATATTTATAAGACTGTATTATAGTAACTGTTCAAGCACCAATAAAATTATCTTCTCAAAATGATGAGTTTTGTATTGTCTGTTTAATCTCTCAGAAGAACAGAATTGAACTATTGGTACCAGCTGTATCTGAAACTGTTTTTGTGCCCTACTTTCCCTTGCCATATCCAGTCTGATAGACTGCAGGTCCCTGGCTGTTTCACACACCATGCCTGTGAAGGGACTGTAAAAGATGATGAAAAGAGTCTTAGCATGTGTAAATTCATTATGAATGAATTGCCACTTCTACTGGGAAACTCCTTCTGTAACTCAGAAGGAATGGAACGTGACTCATCTAGCAGCTCCAATCCTGTTATCAATCCTCGTGATCCTGGCCCCAGGATCTCAGGATAAAAAGCCCTAAGAAAATTACTGCTATCAACTACACAAAATATTCTAACTCATTCCCTAGAGCCCACACCAGGCTTGTTTTGTGACAGACCACAGATTGAATAAAAACCAGATATCATCCTCATAGCACTTTTCTGCAGTGCTCCCCAGCCCCACCAAGTCCTAACAGAGAGCTCCAAACAGGCAGTGTGCGCGTGGCGGATGTCTAGCGCATGCTGCCCTTGCAGTGCTATGCCTTACCACAGCCACGACACGGAGATCTTCACTGTACACTCAGTGTTTGTGGCAGTCAGCAGTAGCATCATTTGTGTATTCCACACTACCAAAACTAAGGGAAGCACCAAGTTACTATCAAGCGGCACAATATTATTGCTTGTGGGCAAGAGGCCAGAGTGTTTCAGGGAGAGGAAGATCAGGTAGATAGATGGTCATCACCTCTTTCTCTCTGCAGCAGGATCTCTTTCTTCTCCCATTCCTGTATGTTTAGCTCCATGGATTTCAAAAGAGGAAGAAACAGAGCAGGAATAGCAATATGAGAAACATCACAAATGGCAAAGAAACATAAAAAAAAAATCAGCTGGTATTGTTTAGTCTACCAAATGCTTGAAGTCTCTGTCCTGCCTTTGGACACTTGGATAATGGCAGGGATGGCAAGAGATGATCAGTGAAACCTAGACTGCATTTTCCAGGTACTCTTTAATAGTAAATATGTTAAAACAGTCCTCGACTCTCATTTTTAGACTAGCTAAATTCTGGGAAACATAGCTGAAAAGTGAAGTGACTGTTTTTCAAGAAGTATCTGTAAAAGAAGACACTAAAAGCATAGTATTTGAACATCTCTTTGAAACAAGAGTCTTAAGGAACAGTCAAAGGTGTGATTGAGCCTTAGAAATGTATTTATTAATAAAAAAAGGTATCATCAGCTAACTCACTAAATCCACACTGCTACAAGGGAATAGCAGATTGCAGACAGCACATAATTATTCCATATATTTGCTGGGTCTGTTTAGCCTTGAGTAGATAAGATTGAGAGAAGATCTTAACATGTACAAATACCTGAGGAAAGAATGTAAATAGGATGGGACCAAACTGTTTTTGGTGGTGGCCAGCAGCAGGACAAGGGGTAATGGGTGCAAGCTGAAACACAGGCAGTTCCATCTGCATGTGAGGAAGAGCTTCTTTCCTGTGCGGGTGCCAGAGCCCTGGCACAGGCTGCCCAGAGAGGCTGTGCAGGCTCCTTCTCTGGAGATCTTCCCAACCCGCCTGGCTGCCGCCCTGTGCCCCGTGCTCTGGGTGTCCCTGCTGGAGCAGGTTGGACTAGACAATCTCTAGAGGTCCTTTCCAACCTCAACCATTCTGTGATTCTGTGATTTAACATGCCAGGAACATTTTTTCTCGCACAGATGGTTTTCATTTAAAATTGAATAAAAAGCCCCCAAACAATCAAGAAAAGGTCCACTGGCCTTTATAGTTATCATCCACCTGCACATTGAGTGGAGTAAAATGAGCACAAAGAGCACAACACCTCTCACTTCTGAGAACAGATTAAAAGGTCATAGGTGTGATGCATTTAAGCTTCTTCCCTCTCCTTTGCTCCTCCCGTGCTATTTCCAAATGACTGCAGAGTTCACCCTTGAAGTGACAGAGAAGAACAACATGGCACAGTTTCATCTCATTGCCTCTGCTATAGAATTTCTCATGCTGTTCACTTTTGCTTACTCACAACCCTACAACTGTTCACATGTAGGTTCAGCTCTGGATTTATCTTCTCCTATACCACTTTGAATGTAATGATGTAGCTATTTACTTACTCATAGGGCTGAAATGAAATCTAACCCAGTGTGGCTTAAACCTGATTAATGTTTCTTTTGAATCTAGCATCTGTCACACAGATGTGCACAGAGTGTGCCTCATGCTGGATCACAGCATGATCACACAAAGATGCCACATGCTAGCCAAATGCACATATTATTACATTGATCTAAGTATAAAGCAGCCTCAGATCCAGCATAACTTCCAGCTTTCAAATAATAAAAATACTGATAAAATATATGAAAAATAAGTCTAACTTATCACCTCATAGCCCATCTCTCTAAGGATCAAAGCCTAGCCCTTTGCGGCGTTCCAAAAGCTTTCCCCAGCCCCATAGACAGCCTTTCAAGAAGTCCTGTGCTTCCATGCCCAGCCCTCGAACGGGTGTAAGTCACAGGACAACCAAGGCTGAAGGAATACGGAAGCCAGGTTTCCCCCTGCCTCCTCACAGGGCTGAGGTGATGGTAAAAGACAAGAGAAAGAAAAGGAAAAAAAAGGAGTGTGGCTGAAAATGGCAAGCGATCTTCTGGTTACGTGGTATTTCAAGGAGTTTACTGTAGCATGAGGATTTCAAGTTGTATTTTTCTTTGGAACACAGAGAAGTTTGCAAAGAAGCTAGGAAGGAAATAAAGGACCACGGCAGGAACGCAGAGTCATAAGAAATGACAGAGAACCTTTAGGAAGTGATTACGTAACATGAAACAGGGCTTGCATGCTGTAGAGACTCATAAAGGATGTGACTGTTCAGAGATTATAGTATTTGTATCCCCCAGCTCTTTTATCTGTCCCAAACTAGTACAGCCGAGAACAACGCAGGGGTGATGACTCATACTGAGGTCCACGATGCTTTGTGTTTTAACTCCTTTTAGGACAAACGAGCAATATGGAAAAAAGAAGTATATATATATGTATAGTTACTGATGCACTTCAGTATTTTGAATTGTTTCACACAAAGTTTAGGATGAATTTGGACCCCTGTAAAGCAAAATCTAAATGTGTCAAAATCTTTTACGAGCTCAACATATCAGGTTATGAAACAAATGCTAACCAGCTTTTTTTCCTGGGTGAGTTTTTGAATTTACAGTAGCTTGATACAATCTTCTTTCTTTCCTGAGAAGGTCCTCACCAATGCTTCCACCTTCCACAACCTGTAAGAGCAAGAAGCTGAGGGAACTGATCCGAACACTTAAAAAGCCCCTAGATATGCTTCTGTTATGATTTTCTCTAATTGCAAACTGTGTATTATTACAAACTGCTCTTTAGTAATAATCCTGTAATCCTTTCCTTTACACTTTCTAAACAAGTACAGCTATAAGCTTGCAAGACCTTCAGCCAGCATCATTTTGTCTTTCATTCCTTGAGAGAAATACTAAACTATATCATAATTGTCTACTCAGTCCCCCTGGAAATAACCAGGCATTGAACACCAGCTACCCCTGGATCTATTGGGAAGAGTTAAAATAAATAAATAAATGCTGCTGGTGCATTGTTGGCGCTGTCGATGGACCTTTCAGGACCAGACTCATCTTTTTCTACTGCAACAGTAAATATCTATAGTCGCCCTGATGTTAGCATTACCCCAGATCACTCTCCTCCTTTCAACATACCATCTTCCAGCTTGTAGTAGACATTTTTGTTATTAAGGTACATGAGCTGGTATTCCACAGTAGTTGGTTTCGTTTCATTTCTCTGATCCCAGGTCTCAAATTCTCCATTTCTTCCTCTGCATGATATTCTGATCCATTGATGATGCTTTTGCACTGTACCAAGCGTTCAGTTAAAAATCACTTAGATTACATTCCATTACTGTTCTCTTGTCTAGTCTAGTGTGATCTACTTATAATAAAACCTAAATTATATTCCAGGCTCTATTTACAACTCTGTAATTACATTCTCCAGAAATTGGTTCACTGAACACTGAACAGGAAGGACAAAGCACCAGTTCCACAAAATTATTTCATCCTCTCTTCTAAAATAGAAAATATTTCCTATTCTGCAGTCATACACTCTCATAACCAACTTCACAGACCTATTTTAAGTACTTGCTTATAGATACATAATTTTAGATGTGCTTTCACAATTACGGAACGAAGATTAATTATTTCACTGATTCTTTCCACTGATTTCTTGGGAAAACGTGGCATTTTCCCCATCCTCATCTCCATTAGCCATTCTTTTTTATACCTTTGCACTCAGTATCACTGCAAGTAACATTTTTGGAATATACTTCAGAATTTCTAATCCCTGTTCCATCCATATTCTGCAACAGTTCTGATATTTCGTTCCTTGTTCCTTCTTGGCCACGAGGGCACTGCTGCCTCATGGGCAACTTGT
>VZSV01000092.1:3164918-3188097 GCA_013398735.1 Nothocercus julius | reverse complement strand
AAAAATATGTATTTAGAATATTTGCTTTTTAAAATGAAGATTTTTTTCTCAGCAGTTACTGGTATTCTTGGGAAATAATAAAGAATAGGGATGGGGAAAAAAAGAAAAAGAACTGAGAAAACTGTTTGTTCTGTTACTTTGTCCATTTTGCTGGCAGTGTCAAAAAAAAGTGATCATTACCATCATTGACTATTAGAAATCACTATGAGCAAAATGATTAAACTTTTTTTTTCTCAGAAAGCTGGTCTAGATAAGGCTTTACAGATTTCAATCTGATTAATTAATGAAAATATTGTTTGTTGAGATAGCTGAGCATATTTCCTTTCAGATTTCACAACAGGATGGAATAAGTACCATCCAAAAATCAGTCATTTGCAAAATTCTTCTGGGTTGCCCAGAGACCTGGCCTAACTTGTTTATGATTTCATAGCTGAAAATTATGAATCAAAATTAAAACATAATTAGCAGTTTGAAGCACATGATAAATTCTAAATACAATAGTGGGTCTGTTTAATTCCCTTTTTATCATCCTTTGACAGTGTGGCACAACTATTTCTATAGTGCTTCTCCTCTACAGCTTTCAGAACTAATATTTTCAAAAGGAGAAATCAGTGACACGACTAGCTTTTAAATGATATAGTGGCAAGTGGCTCAGCTCTAATCTATTTCTACTGTATCACCATTAAAAACAACTGTATTTTGCTATGATGATAAGCTCTTAGCTGTGTTTCAAGCATGTTTTAAAAGTATAAGAAACATGTGAATTAAGAATGTTAGCATTTATAGTCTTATAAGTGCATCTTTTGTTACAAGTCGCTCAGCCACAGCAACAGATCTTCAGGCAAGGAAGTTTTAAGAGACTTTGACACACACAGTTCATTTTTGTGAGCGAGAGAGCTTGAAAGGCCTGCAATTTCTGATCTGTAGTCTTTTCTTTGACTACCAGATTAGGTTTTTTCTGTTCGCCTCGTCTTCTCCTTCATCATGGTAGTACGGGTATCTTTTTTTCCTGAATGTTTCACCCTTCTTGCTTTTCATTTCTTCAGTAATTTCACTGATCTGTCAGTCTGTACCGATGAACTTATTTTTTAATTAATTCACTAAAACAAATGTTTATAGAGTATAGCTGCTAACACAAGACAAGCTCATTTAAGGACGAATAGTTTGAAGAAGTCATCCTAAGGAAAAAATAAAGTCTTTTGTGGAGCTGAAAATTGAAAAATTTAAAATGGCGAAATTTTACTTAAAAGAACCTTTGAAACTTGAATAATGTTGCCCAAGCAGTACAGTCATCACTGTATGTGGACTGCATATCATTAATATCAGACAATATTGGAAATCCAGGGAGAGTCCACATGGAACAACAGTTAACAGTTTACATTTAGAAATATAAAACTGAAGCCGTAAGATGGGCAGTGTTCTCTACAGATGACTTGTCATTTCAAGGATTTCATTGCTTCCAGGGTTCAGAAACAGACCAACCCAGCAGAAGTTTAGGATGATTTTTTTTTTTCCCTTCCTCCCCACTCTGAACTTCTCCCTACATAATATGCTTCTTGAATACCATTATGTCAGCTTACATTCACTGCTTTCAGGGAAAAATAATGCTGGGAAAGTGTTTGGTTATTTTAAAGCCTTCTTTCAGATCGACGTGCCAGTTGCAAACAGGAAGCAGAGCCAGTCTCATGTGACTGTTCATAAAAACCTCTTTCTGCAGCAGCAGTAGAGACCTTCGTGTTCAAACTCCAAATCATAAAGCATGGGTGTGTTCATTCTGGTTGCTGAAGACGGTCAGATAAGCTTCAAGATAAGTGAAAAAAGAAAACAGCTAAGCATTTTCTCTTTGCGAAGGACATCAGACCCCCTGTGGCTCCTTAAGGAGCTCTTAGAAGAGCTGCAGTTGTGAAGTTACGTTACTGCCATCTAGCGGTCCACCTGGCACAGGCCGGTTCGGATTCCACAATCTCATTCAGTAATTTCCCACTCAAGTTTTGTATTTCATTTAACTACATATGCAGTTTCTTGCTCTGGTGCCGCTATCTATCAAACATAATCACATCCAGATTTTATGCATTTCTGCTGCAATTTTATGTGATGTTAGGTCAAGTTTTAATCCCTTATTTTGGGAAAGTAAATAATATTGTCTAGGTACTGCAGAAAGAGCAGTTCTCTAGGAAGCGAATCCAAACAAATTGAAATATATGTTCCTGGGAAGGCAAAGTGGTTGAAAAAGGGTAACCTTGGGAAGTTGAATTAATTAAGTGAAAATTCATCCCTTTGAGGATGTTTGGTAACAAGCCCAACTCACTCATAATCCTCCAGCACGTTATGTCTCTCTCACATGTTCAGGTTTTGAAAAGTTTAACCATCAGATAAGCCTCAGTGTATTGCTCTCAAGGAATGCTGGTAAGTTTCTTGTTACATGATCAGCATTTTTGCACTTAGAAGCAGTGCTGAGTAACTGTAGCTCCCAGTGTGGCCAGTCTGCTGACAGTTCTCTCTCTCCTTCACCACTCTGCCTTAATTCTTCTTGTACTTTCTGCATGCTACATTTTGCAATAGTACAAACAGCTTCCTGAGGGAAAAATTATTAGCAGTACAGAGGCATCACGAAATCACTTCCACAAGAGAGGAGGGTTTTAAGGAAAAACTTTTCCCCTCTTCTTTCACTTCTTTTCCCTCTTTACTTTGCATAGACTGTTATCCCACTAGAACATATTGCAGCAGAACTCAGAACAGGTCCTAATATGTCACATCACGTATAGAGTTCTTGCCCAAGCATAAATATCTCAACTTTCTTCACTTGAATGTGTAAAATTAACAAGTCTTGATTTAACATTATTTGCCACCTAGCCTTCCCTGTCCAACTCCTTTTCTCACAGAAGAAAAATACAGTGCATCTGAAGCCCACACGACCCTTTGGAATGAATTTCTCCCTGTTAGCTAATAGAGGTCAGTAATAGGATTCTCCAAATTTTCAAATTTCAAGGTATCCAGATTTCCTTCATTTGGGAGGACCAACAGTAGTGTCAGCTGCCATGCACTCTTATTCTTTATAGTGTAAAAATACTGTGGTATCTGTGCTGTTGCAGCTGCACACAGCTGAAATGCAAGTCATTTTTGAGATTCCTTTTAATATATCATGATATAAGAAAAATCATTTTTTTTTAATATTTTGGGGAGGTACAAAGCAAATATAGTACAGCTAGGTTTCTCCAAAGATCTGAAAGGATCCCCGAGGTCTTCTAAAACAAACTTACCCTTAACTGGGAGAAATGATCCAGTGTGCTGTGGGGTGCAAAGAACTGGAGCATAGTTTGTTTCCTTGAGTGCCAGCTGGCTGGCTTCAGTTTGCAAAGCAATGCAGAGATTGCTGCAATATTATTCTCTAAACTCTGAATGCAATCCTTAATGTAATGCTTGCAAGCAACTGTAGAATGGTGCAAAGTCTATCAACAATGCAGTTAACAGCATCAGCAAGACCACATTCACCATATTCTTTTTTGGCTTCACTTTCTTCTGTGTGTGGTATTAAAATGTGTCTTTTTTAGTCTTGTTATCTGGATTGCCATTAAGCAGTTGAGGGGCCTTTCAGTGTCTCCCACTCTTCACCCGTGGGGCATTGTAGTTACAGTATGCTTGGATATGCTTGTAATTTATGCAGTGTAGAGATGTTCTGTATATCTTTCTAGACAGAATATGAATGACTGATGGTCTATGACTGCATATAGCTGGGTTTTGGAACCTAGACTGTACTGTGTGTTGATTATAAAAGGATAAAACATCACTGTAATGCTCAAAGGTTAATACCATATTGAGAAAGATGGGCTCCATACCTCTAATCCTTCACAAAACTTAGCTGCAACTATATGTTATAACTATTTTGTCTTGCTGAAAAAAAGAGAAATGACTTGGCTTTCCAAAATAGTTTGTTCACTTTCATCTTTACAAGAAATTCTGCTTTTACAGCAGCTTTGCATTTATTGATGTAAATGGTAGTTTACAGTACAAGGCAAGATTGAGCAGGGATTGGTGGGAAAATCTTGGAATTCCTGGTGTCTTCAGAGACAGAGCATCTCATTCTGCTTGTACAAATTGCCTTGGATTTGCAGAGCTTTTCTGTTACCTTAGAGCAGCAGAGAATGAAGACATAATTTACAGAAAAGTTAAAATACCCATCGCAATAGAAACATCTGAAAAGACTCCAAAACAAGTATTAAGGATGTCCTCTTTGAAACACAAAGGAAAACTCCTTGCTTTGAAAGATGAGGTTAGGCAAAGCAAGTCAAAGTTAAGTTGGTCAACTTACAGTAAGCATCCACAAGCATGAAAACTGATCAAAGCGGAAGAGGGAGGTGGTCACGTGCTAAGGTAGGTACAGTGCATGAAGGCTCATTTCATCCAAGTGACTTCACCACAAACCCTCTTCTTTTACTTATATTTAGTCCAAAGTTTATAAAAAAAAAAATTAAACAATTTGGAATATGCTGGTTCCTTTTTAATATAATTTTGTATAACTGTGGGGAGATTTAAATAAAATTTAAATAGAATTATGAAAGTGCCTACTCTATATAAGACATTTTCCATCATTTCTATTTAATTTCCATGAAATATTTTATTTCAGCAACTCTCCTTTTTGGGACTTTGGTCTTTTAAAATATACTTTATCATTTAAATGACATCTTTAGAAATTTAACTTAGATTTCATTTAAATGTCAGAATTTGCCTATTCAGTAAGCAATGATGAGCTGTCTTTTGTTCTACAACTGTAACATCCATTCGCATTTTATATGCCTGACATCATCTATCTATGTAAGAGGATTTAGAAAACATCTCCTTTTGTATGATCTTCACATTGAATGAATGAAAACAAGACAGGGCAAATTTAGGTCAAGGTGAGTTTTATTGTCCATACAGCATACCTAATCCCGCCAAAACACTTAAAACCATCTTTAAACTAGTCAAAACAACAGGTTATTAATAAAAATGACAACACTGAACAGAGAAGACCTTTTATAAGGTAACCAAGACTGTTTTCAGACTGTTTCAGAGTCTTATCCATTAAAAGTAATCTCACATACTTCCTAAATACCTCTGTTTACACTGATCATATCTACTACTTTCTAGCATCCCCTGACCTTATAAACATCCACACCTCATAAAGAGCACATTGTGAGAGAATAACAATGACTTGATATGGCATCACACTTGTTAAAACAAAAAAAAAAAAAGTTTGAGAACAGAAACTGCTGTGCAACCAAGAGTGATTTCTGAGGTACATGAGAACATGGTAAGAATCATAGTGGAAAAAATCCAGTGAACAGATTAAGTCCAACTATTCAAGCAAAAATCAGCATTGAAACATTAAAATAGAATTAAAAATATTTCTCTTTTAAAATCATGTTGGACATATAAATAAATGAGGTTCTCCTACTCTACAACAATGCGAAGGAGGGAGAGGAAGATCATCAAAGTACCATCAATGGGAAGCAGAGAGAAATGCTTTTAGCATAAATTGTGCCACTCAGTTGGCAGGTGCAAAAATATAGAAATGTATTTTTCTCATTCATCAGTAAGAAATTCTATAATTTCTGTAATTTGGGGGAAAAAAATCACATTCCATTTGCATTAATGATGTTTTGGAATACCATATTTTTGTTCTGAATGCTGCTGTGAACTGTAGAAGTTACAGGTTTTACAGTACTTTAAATACAGTATGCTTCTGGTTTTAGTAATCATTAGCATTTTTAAATGTCATCGTGACTGAAACACTGTTAACACTCACTGTTAACACTCACTGTGTCTACCATGCATTGGATTGCAAATGGCATTGAGACTTCCAACACATTTTTCACGCTCATTCCTCACTCCTGTAATCACAACTAGAAGAGTAGACATCTACTCCATGCTTACAAGTGCTTCCAGTAAAATCTGTGAAACTTGAATGGACAGAGATTCATTTGTAAGGAGGAAACTAGAGCAGAAGCCTTCCTGAGGAAAACTCTGGAGGACTAAAATAATGAAGGAAGTTCATCCTGCGGTATTTTTCCTCCCCAGTCCAAATTAACACAAGGGTGGCAAAATGCTACTTGTGTCAGTTCCCTGGTGTCTTTTGAAAGAGGTGAGAACTGAAAGCGTAGATCACTGGGATTATTAAAGTTTTCACAACACTTTCATTGCATCATTAAAAGCAGGCTGTCTTTGTCATAGTTTAGCAGGGCTGACTGTATGGAGTGCTTAGCCTGTCTAACTTCAGCTCCTAAGCACAGATGGTTCAGAATTACACATTAATGACAGGTCTTAGGCAGACACCAATATAAATACCTCCACCTATATCCAAACATGCTGACTTACATACTCCCTGTAATTCCAGTGCTGCAGTTCAGTGCTGTTGAGACACTGTCTACAGTACTCCAAGCCTGAATAGAGTGATGCAGACCCTTTAAAGGCATACTGTACTGACTTACACTTTCTGTGTAGAGCAACACCAAAATCTACAATGTTTTAAGGGAGTAAGCACAGAATTTAGCCCAGTCTGTGGACTTCTCAGTCATACCTCCCTATAAAATGACAATATAAAATTTCTTGTATACAGACACTGTCACAGAATTACCTGATCTGTCTGAAAATATTACCCCCTACATTTATTGTATGTGGTAGCACGTTTCTACAGGGTAACTATTTTCCATCCAATAGAGATGCAATTTATACATTTTGCATCTTCTCAATGCAAATGGTCAAGGTGAAAAATCATCACTTTGAGAAAAAAACACTGCAATTTGCTCCATTCTATTAGTATTTTGGAGATCTGCAGTGCCTCAAACTCTCATGCCTTGGCAGAACTACCCACGATCACTGAAGCAGTTTGTGGAAAAAGCACTTCAGTTTTCAAATTTCTTTAGGAGCATTTAATAGTAACCTAGTGTGATATTGTTCTTTGTTTCACATAGAGCATTAAAGCACGTAAAATCTGTGGTTCAAACAGCTCAGCAATATTATGTAGGTCTCTCTGGGGGACAGGGAGAGGTCTGGCACTTAGCCACTGAGACAGGACTGCCAGATCTGATCTTCTACTCCATACTGGGGATTGTAGGACTAGGCCAATTATTTCTAAAGGTCTGACTTTACAAAGACTGTTTATGCTCATGGCACGTAATCCTGAAGATTTCTCTGGCTCCTTTCAGGCCTATGTAGCAACTGCAGCACAGATAATACTATGGGGAGGAACGAGGGTTGCCACATCCCTTCTTCAGGGAAGAAGGGGCAGTCCTATCTCCACCACCATGAACTGCTCAGTGCTGACATCTGTGCTGATGAACTGAGGAGCCTATGCTATGGAACATGTATGATTGCTGCTGTTGCCTTCTCTTTTGGAGCAAATGGCAATACCAGAAGAGTATCCAAGCCCTCCTTGGAAGGGTATCCTGCCTCTTGGCCAGCTCCAGGGCAGCCACGTAGTGCCAGCAGGCTACCCTGGTGAACTCCTTGGGATCACTTAGCAAGCATTACAAGCATGACCCTAGGCAGTAAAGCAGCCGTTCCCATTGCCTAGCAAGCTGAGTAGTCATTTGCCAGCTGGAGGCAGCATTTTGCATCCAGGGTAGGAATACATAACTGTGTACAGGAGAGGCAGAGCAGATCCACACTGCAAGAGCTTCCAGGATTTAGGTCGAAGTACACAAAGATTTCTCTTGGACGGGTCCTTAGATTAATGTATTTTTTCCACTATGAAAAGGATACCTAAGACCAAAAGGGAGCCAATGCCCCTGCTTTCTAATTTTTTTCCTCAACACAACTGGAGTGACCATGCTCTGTTCACCAAACCACAGGCTCCAAGTTGCCTTTTGCATTGACCGTTCCATTGAGGCTCCCAGCACAGAAAAACTGTTATGTTGTGAGGTATTGTGAAAATGGGAACCATTTTGTTTTGTCCAGTAAACCTGAGGTAAATATACCATTTTTGTAGGATGTGATCAGGAAGGAAAAAAAAAAGAAAATAAAAAAATTATGAACCAGCTATTCAAAAAAAAACTGTACAGGGCATTTCCAGTAAATCAAAGTACTTATCATATCTCCACTTAACCATCTACTTCAGGATTTGAAATTTAAGCAGTAAAATAATATATTATAAAAATGTTTATAAAATAGCAGCACACTCAGTGAAACAATACAGCTAAGTACTGTTAATGTGAATAAGAATGAAACAAATCATAGCTTCTTAGCAGCGCAAAAAAAAAAAAAATCCACAAAAACCAACAAAACCTTAGACTCTTAATCCACTTTCTACCCCCATCTAGCCAAATATGTCCGAGTTCGTTCATAAAATATTCTTCAAAGTAGCATGTTCTTTCTGGATTTTTGTCTTAAAAACTGCAAACATTAACATTTCGACCAACAGCTTCACACTGTATACTTGCAAACTGCTAATACAATTGTGCAAAAAAAAAAAAAGTTCCGACTCCTTTGCCATCTAAATTCTTCTTCCTTACAGACGGAGCAGAAAAATAAATTCAAGTACACTGAATACACCTTTGAAATAAAATTCCAAGTCACACACGTTGATGTTTACCATTTGTGTCTTTTGCACCAGCAATTTTCTTTCATTGTCCATAGATAAGCATGCAGGTATTAAGCACCTTCTGTGACACTGAACAAATCATCAGACTTTTATCCGGAATGTCGTGACAGGAATGTCATCTGAAGCAGGTATTGCTACTTCCAGCAACACCACAACTAACAAAGTACACCAGATACTGGAAAATATTGACTTATAAAAAGCTATATGCTCTGCTTTTGTGATTTTTTCTTTTTTTTTTTTTTTTTTTTTTTTTTTTTTTTTTTTGCTTGGCAAAATTGTCATAAACCATCTCATTTAATCCCTTAGGAACAATTTTCAAAGTGCTTTTCGAATGAAATGGTTTATAATAATGCTCACTGTGGCCCAATAAAGTTAATGAAATGCTGAGAAGTGTGTGTGTGTGTGTGTGTGGTGGACAGCGAGAGGAGGGATCAAAACAAATCTCTTCTTCTTTAACACAGACAGGATATGTTAAAGAGGAAGATGGATAGAGCGTCATTTAATTGTCTTATGACAAGCTAAGGAGCTGCCAAAAGTTAACACTGACGTGGAAAATTGGTGCGGTAAAATGAATATAATGCTTTTTCACAGATGATCCACTACATCTTGCAATCCAAAGGCCAGAGGTGGTCTGACTGGCTGACTGGTCAGAATTAATCCGTGCATTTCCCCATCCAACACAAACATTTGTTACTTTGGCTTGGCCCACAGTCGGCTAAGTGGGATTGCCCTTATGCCAAAGATGTTTCTTTTTTTAGAATGAACCACTTCTGAAGGAAAAGTAGAAAAAGTCAGAGGGGAGAGAGGAATAAAAAAAGAAAAAAAATCACCTGCTCTTCTGGCTGGCAAAATAAAGCATCTTCTTTCTTAGGTAGCAGCTACCACAGACAGCAAGAGTAAACAAAACTAACATACAGAGATCAAACAAACACTTCTGACTAGTAACAGAGGTGACAGATCAGCAAGTCTCTTCTGCATTCAAAATGGTTCAATTTCTTCTGGGATCTTTTCCCACTTCGCCCTAAACCCTTATTCTATTGCTTTGCAATCTAGTCAAGCCATAAAATCGCACACACAATTCCTTTCTTAATTTTATAAAAGGGGTGTATGCACTAGGTCATAATACACAAACGAGTATACGCTAGTTTGTTCCCACAAATGCAGGCTTACATTTGTCTAGCTACTTTGTATGCTTTTGTAAGCATTTAATATTGCTGATACATAATCAAATAGCAATTACCAAATATATTGTGGGATTCCCTTCTGTAGAACATCACAGGCACCAAATACATTTTTTCATTATTCAGTTTTTGTTTTTTTTTTCTTTATCTAAAAGAGCTTTAATATGTTCTATGTGGGAGCAGATTAAAAAAAAAATCACTCTAAATAGCAAAAATAAAAGGGCTGGGGGAGAAAGCATGACTTTTTTGTGCTGATGTCCTCACAGGTTGATATCTCTCACATCTGTGGGAGTGCTGGCCTGGTCCAGTTCATCCACCATCTTAGAAGGATTGCTTTGCTGTTGCTGCTGCCGGACTTGCCTAAGGTTGCTTACTAGCACCGACTCAATCTGTTCTTGACAAGCTTTAAGGCAGTCCTAGAGAATAGAAAAAAAATTAATGTTAGTGGATTTTTTTTTCTTACTGAGCTAGTAAAGTTGGAATAATGGAAATCACTCTTCTGGAGTGATTCTAAAGAATGGAAGATACTCTTAAGACACATCTGCTATGATGCTATGATGACCGAGAATTCTCAAAAGTAATCACTGTTTACAAATTCCCTTGGGTTGAAAAATGCAAATTCCACATTTATTATAACCTCCAAATTTTAATATTTTACCTCGCTTTGCTCCTTTGTGTTGTATTTCTGTGCAGAAACTCAGTGGAATCCTCAGTATCCTTGTGTACAACGCAGGACATATAGTAATTTTTGCATTCTCTTATGCAGTGTTTTGGATTTGTCTTTGCTATACACAAAAAAACCAGCTGTATTTTTCTCCTAGAGTAATCAGCAAGTGCTATACCAAGGTAACTGATACAGGGACACTTCAGTTTTACTAACATGCAAATTCACCACATTCAGGTCAAGGAAGAGGTTTGAGCTCACCTACAAAGTGTTTTGACTGTGTCACCAGTCCTGTGTTTGGCTGTTGAAGACAAGGGCAAAAGAAGCGGCTGCTTAACTGTGAAAGCACATGCAATAAGAAAAGGTCCACAAAGAAAACAAAACAAACAGACAAAACAAACCAAACCAAAAGACTTGGTGTTGAAAAGTACTACTTCCAAACACATCCTAGAACATGGCTGTGGCACCGGTCATTACTTGAACACAGTCTGGCACTTTCCTTTGAGGAGTCTTTTCTGAAGAAACAGAGACATTTCTGTACTGAGTCCACAAATAAAAAACCTGTACATGGACTCTGAAAAAGGCAATCAAACACTTATACATTGCAAGTCACACTGCTCTGTAACTGCAAAAGGAGCCAGAAGAAGGTGGAAAGGTATCAGATAAACTCCCACACCTTAACTCCCAGCAGTTAGAACAGCCGCAGGTCGAGAATTAGAAATAATTTACACAAGCTACTAAAGCAAAGACAACTAACAGAAGATAGTGTAAGTCAGAAATGCACCACCAGACCTTGGAGACTACTACATTTCAGATTATTCCTTAAAGGACTTTTAGTAAGATAAGCACAAAGTATAGCAACACAAATTTGGAAGCCCTATGCATTAAATGACCTGTACCAATTATGAAGTTTAAGTACACAAGCAAAATGTAACTGATTTTCTACAATTAAGCCACGTGTGGTAACAAAGAACAAGATCATAAAATATTACAGGATGTTCTATATTCTTGGTCCAAAGAAGAATATTATGGTTGTATATAGACCAAATAATATGGTTAACAAAAAGAGAAAGGTGAGGAAAGACTAATAAGTATCTAGTTATAGCAGAAATTTAAAAATAAAATCCAGGCCATGACATTATAAACGCAATACTAATTCTCTCTGTGTGCTGGGATTATGAGAGTCAATCAAAACAATACTATGTATGCAGGCAGGTGCTTATAAATGCTTTTTTTCCAAAAACAGTCCTGAGAAGTCCATCGAAAATACAGAAAAAGGAATGAATACTGTGAACTCATTGAAGCTTTGGTCTATATAAGAGCTCATTAACAACTATGTGCTCTTCCGAAGACTTCAAGCAGCACAGTAATGCAGTTTTTGGTAGTACATTTTACAACATAGTGTTTTAACAACAGATCTTACAGCACCTGGCAGAAAAATCTGAGCTGGTATCACTGTTCCCACATCCAGGCAGAGAAGCTGCGGAACAGTTGTGTAAATAGTAACTCTAGGATGTCCACTAGCAGTGGAGCAGTACATGGGAACCGCACTGGGAGTACAGCTCAGGGAAGCTGGACTCTGGCAATGCCCAGCTTCTCCGCGCAACGCCAGGTTACTTTGGAGAGAGTGAAATACGCATGTATGTAGATTTAATCTGCCATCCTGGCTAGGCAGGGGAAACATGTCAAATGCAGACTGTCTGTTCCCCTGATGACATCTGCATCCTCGATGCATGCTTTTTTTTTTTTTTTGGTGTATCATGAACACTCATTTTTCTTGGCTACTGGTCAGCAGCTACTAGCTGTAAAGCCATATCCTCTCTTTGTGGAGAAACTGTTCAGCTAAACATAATAAACATCACACCCTTTCTCCTCAGATATACCTGCCAAAAAGGAACGAGGAATGATTTTTCACACTGACCCTGGGAAAATGGGTTGGATGAGATGCTGCAGTGGAGACAAAAATATTCATGGCAATATAGATGACACCAGACAAAGCCAATACTGCTCAACTAGAGATGCCATCCAAGTCACCTGAGTATCTGTGCTACCTGTGCAATTAAATACAGAAATTTTTCCTTAAAAGAACACTATAATGCATTGAAGTAATGGTCACAGAAACTGGGCCATTCCTTCCGAATGGTGTAGTGTCAGTATTGTTTTATAAAAATGTTTTTTAAGTATGTGTCACATGGATCAACTTCCTCATTCTTCCTTATGGTCTAGTAGTTTTAATGATTAAAATAGCTCAGGTACTTTCCATTCCATAGTTTTATTTTTACTTCAGCATGTGCAGAAATAAGAATGCAATTAACTTTTTTTTTTTTTTTTTTCCCCCCCTGAAACCTTCTCACCTCTTGGTAATTTTACTAGCACAATCAGAAAGGAAAAGAGATATTTTTCTTTGTCTGATGAGGAGTAATCTCATGGCTGTGATGGAAATATAGATAGTGAAAATGACTGGAAAGAGAAATAAGCAGCACTATGACAGGACCAAGTTATTCAAGTAGACAATAACTGAGGAATCAATTTTCATGCATGACGATGGTCTTGAAAAAAAACACGACTGCAAGGAAAGATCATGTATAATATTATACACAATTCATGCTTTGGAGTAGAATCAGCAGGCTTACTACAGCAATCCTCATGATGTTTGTTTGTTTCTTTTTCTAAGTATGACCTTTACAGGAACATTTGCGTGCACAGGAACTGATTTGAACCTTGCAGCCACCTGGATTTTGCTCATCTGAAACTGGGCTCATTTGAGAATACAGCATGTAGGGAATATTTCCTAAGGGCAGCATTTAATAAAGAACCCAAAGGCTGCAAAACTACTCTTTAAAGAGATTCCATTTTATTTCAGTTAAATATAAATGTAGCATAACCCTGGGCAAGATGTTAACTTTATCATAGTTTTGTGTCAGCAATCACAGAATAACAACCCCTGCATCCGGGGAAGAGCGATCCATTGGACACCTTTGAGCAGATCTATGAGAAGTCATTTCAGAGAAGCAGCATGGTAATTTTGAATTCTACCATGAAAGAACCTATCTCTAGTTCTCCAAACACAGGCAGGTAACTCCAGATAGGTAAGGACCTATCAAGCCCTGTGAAATCAGCAAGCCTGCCATTGCTCATGCAGCCCCAACAGCACTGGGGTCAACGCAACAGCAAGGGAAAGCCATGGTATATGATACAATGAAAGGCCTGAGAACAACCACTCTGAATAAACCCGTGGGTCATTTATTTCTCGAGGACTTTCAAAAAATTAAATTATGACACTGCTCTCTTTTACAACTGAATAACAGTAGGGCTTTTCTTATATATAACATATGTACACAAATGATCCGAAACACTGAGCTGTACTTGCACTGGTGCATTTCCTGACAAAATTTAGAAACCTAGACCCAAACTCTGGGTGCTTTATTGTGTGCTTAATTCTGAAAGCCAAGAACACAGCAAAATTCTTATGGTGTTTTGTTTTTTTTTTTTTTGTCGGTTTTCCCTATACTTTCACTAATCCACAAATCACTTTTAATGCCATTGATGCCACTCTAAAGATCTTTTCTATTTCTTCAAACTAAATACAGAACAACTGCAAAAGGGAAATCAGGAAAAAAAGCTTCTTTTAGGAACAAGACCTTATGATAACTGGAAAGGATGCCAGAGACATCTGAAGTGACAGTACTCTTCATCTGTCATGTACACATTGCTTGGATCTAAGAAATAAGGAACTAGTCACGCACTTAAGATTTAGGATTTTCACCAAATCCTGTATAGGACATGACCTGCACTTATACATGCAAAAGGTGGCTGGATACCTCTGCTGGTTCAAACCCCTCCAAACCACTTGCTTCACTGTTGACATAAATAGGGACTCTTTCCCAAACTGGGGCCTTTATTTGCAGAACACTGTCCTTCAGTACTTCAGCGTTCTCCAAAATAAGAGCCTGAAAAGCAGCTATGGGAAAATCACGCCCATTTACTACACTTATCATATCTCAGTAAGGTCACATCTAATGGATGCAGTATAAAAACAGAAGTATTTTGCCTCCTAAATGTGTCCGTTTTTGCTACTGTAACAAACATCAATTACAGATAAGCTTCTGTGTCTCTCTTTTTCCTATTTACAAGCACAGAAAATAGCAATTTGCTCTTCCTAAAGCCATTTTGTGGAGACTAATGGGGATGTTTTATTTAAAAAAAAAATCATATATATGCCAGAATTTCTTAGCTTACTATTATTGTAGTAATTTAAGATATAAGATGACTAATATTAAAGAGTCTTCTCTGTGATTTTTCAGTCTTTGCAGCACTTTCAACAGTATGTTTTTCAGATTCAGTTTCACTGTGTGATTAAGCATACAGTTTGCCGGTTTCCTGTTGCCCGTGTAGGCTTTTTTCAAAGCAACAGGGGAGAACAATGTTTTCAGAACTGGATCAAGTCAGAGTAAAGTCAAAACACTGGTGGGGCAACCCAGGGGCAGATGGCCTGTGTGCAGTTATACTCCCTGTTTAATGTGACTTGTGATTTCAAGCTGATTGTCTCTTTCTAATAGGTACGGGAATGATTCCCAATTGTCAGATTAAAGAGTTTACTGTTATTACCTTGCTGTAATACATCATTAACTGTTGGTCAGGTTTTAAAAATGAGAGTTTAAAAAGCTGCAAAAATTTGCCTGCATTGCATGGAGCATTGTGAAAGCAGCCCCCACACACAGAGAAATCTCAGCTGGCCATCAGCAGCGCCTCCTGTCAGTTTGTGCAGGTCCCACATCGGCAGCAGGGTATTTTGGGGCAAGCTCCAGCCGGACCATGGCCGTCCATCAGCAGCCCCAGCAACGTGGCAGCGCTGTCTGTGCTGTGGAACTCCTTACTCGGGGGCCTCGCTTCCTCTGCGCAGTGGCGGGCTCCAGCAGCGCAGCCCCCTCCGCGGCCTTCTCAATGGCCCCGACGGAACTCGACCATTAGCCTCCAGTGTAACTGCATCACCCCATTGTTACTACACACGCACAGCACTCACTGGGGAACAAAACGCTGAATGAACCTGTGCAGCTGCCAACTCAGGCAAAGACAACTTAGGAAACTATCTCATTCTTCCTTTCTTTGAAGGCTATTTTGTCTGTTGTTTCCTTGCATACAAAATGTGGTCTGCAGCAAATAAGGCTGGGTAAGATAGAGCAAGTCCTGTTACTTGGTTCCAAAACCACAAGTCCTAAACACTACAAAGCAGAGAATAGATGGTGTATGTGTTTTAGACACAATATTCAAATGCTATCCATTCCAGATACATTTCAAAAAAAAAAAAAAAAAAAAAATTGGAATGTGGTGGGTCTGATCTTTATTTCTGTGCAGAAATTTGCAAGTATCTTTATGCATGCACTTTTCAGACCCTGGAAAAAAATCTCCAGCACTAACATATGTAGTACATTTAAATGAAGATATTTTAAATGTTTATTACAGATCCAGTCCTCAAAACACTCTGACTCCATGTTTTCAAGGACTCACAGCCTGCTGTTTTGACACAACTTTAAGAAATGTTTCGATCTTAAGCTCGTATTTACTTTGAATTTTAAAAACAATTTAGAACATACCAGATCCCATCTGTGAACAAACTTTTAAATGGGTACAAAGTTTTTGGACCCCTGTACCAAACTACATGCGGACTCTCTCAGAAAATCCTTTCCTTAATGATGATGATGAGGAATCATTTGTTTAGTCCTGACTCCTTTCTTGACAGCTGAGCTCTATGAAGATACTCATTATGTGAGCATATAACCCTCCTTATCACCCAGAGTGCACGTGGCCAACCCTTCTGGCAGCTATCATCCTTTTTTGGTTATAAACAACTGCAACCAGCTTAATTTGGGATCTAACCTTGCAAACTTCTATCAAGGCTGATGAATACTGAATGTATTTTATCATTTTATTATGAGGTAGTAATTTCTGACTCATTGAAACACTTAGGTTGGAAAGGACCTCCGGAGGTCATTTAGCTCCACCCTCTGTTCAAAGCAGGCCATCTTTAAAGTGTAATTGTGTGTCTAATTCTTACTGACTTTAAGCTATAAAACTCCAGCACCTGGTCCAAGATGCGTGGGAATAGGTAAGACCTCATCTACATACCACTGCAGTAGTCTCTTGAGCTCTTCAGATTCCTTAGTATACTTTGCCCTCCCATAGAGAGCGGGGGCACCAGAGAACTTAAGAGCAGTCTCAGAAGCAGACTCAGCGACATGCAAACAGTGACCATGTCAGAGTATGCATGACCCACATGCATGCATGATGACGCTTCCAGGAACGGCCAGAGAGGCAGCTGGCAGGCACATGAACAGCAAGTAGGCACCCTGAGGAAGCAGTTGCTCTTCTAATGACTGGAGGTGAAGAGAGAGATTTGCCCAGCGCAGACCTGTGGCAAAGGAGAACACTGGTCAGAAGTACTCAGAGAGCCAGCATTAGCTGTTGGGCTACTCCTCATAACGTGTAGTGTAGGCAGCAGAGGCAGCGATACTAGGTGCCTTCTCCAAAGTATCTGGTCAGAATGGAGACAGGATATTGTGCTTTTGGAATGCTGTTCTGGGATGCTATGAAAATTCCTGACTTCCTGAGTTGATTATTTTTCCATTGAAATGATCCACGAAGAGATGAACAAGGAACTCAGTTCACTTCTTGTGAGTGGGGCTTTTTTTTTTTTCAGTAAAAAAACTTCTTGCCTGCCAGTATCTGCTTTTCTCTTCAACAAAGGACATGTTTTCACCCTCCTGCAGCAAAACAGAGCAAAACATACAACCATCCTCCTACAGCACTGTATGAGGCTGGGTTATACCAGCTCTTACTGGCACTTTGGAGCACTAATTATCAGAAAAGGCAATTCAGATATATCATAAAGAGCTACTTTTACTACCTATAATGCTGTTGGGCATTCTCAGTTTCTCCAAGGCTGAAACTTGCTCCCTGGTGTTTATTTTGGTAGCTTGAAGGAGTAATGAAACTGAGCTTTGTGTGGCCCAACTGTCACCCTCTCTTTAGACTGCAATTCAACCTCTACCAAATAGTCTAGGCCAGTTATTTATCAGAAATAACTGTTATTGCTAAAATGCTATTGGTATGGTACCTTCGAATACCATCCTTGAAGTCTAGAGCACTGCTTTCAATTCATACAAGGATCACAGACATCAATGTTTAACCCTTGTGTTTTTGAAATAAACACTTGTGTATTGTTTACAAAACAGTGGGGTTCTAAACTAACTGCTGTTTATTAATAACATATTTTCGTCTGTTTCTTAATGAAACATCCATTAAAAGCATAACAGCATGGTGTGCCAAATGCTGCTCTCAGATAGACAAATGTAAATCTAAAATAACTCCATTTCATTTCAGTATCCAGTTTATGCTGCCCAGATATGGCTACTTCCTAGCAAACAGCACTCTCAGATTATTATTATCAAACACCAAAATCTTAGAAAACCTCATTGCAATTCAATTGCATCAGGATTTCGTTATCAGCTGTTGCTTTGTTAGGCAATCAATAGCTTACTTAAAAACAAAAATCTACTCAATGATTGGGCTTTAAAATTCCTCCTTGCTCCTGAGTAACTCAGAAGTATTTTTAAAGACTGGGAACATCCAGGCTGGCTAATCTAGGAAATGTCTATGCATTCCTGAACTGAGAAGTAGCAAAGCTGATTATATCCACAAATGGAGCTGGGAGGCTGGCTGCAATGTAAGCGGACTCTCCCGAACCCCCTGCTACCCTGCCTCTGCGAGCAGCTGGTGGGAAGGGCTCTGCCCTCTGCTACCTGCATGTTTCTGTAGCTGATAAGGAGGCAGATGTTAAAAGGCAAAAACCTTTTTTCTTGCAGAAATGTAACTCTCTTCTCCACCATGAAAAGCTACAGAAGCCCAAGAGCTCTAGAACCTTCCTGTTCCCTAACTTCCACTTTGAAAACAAAATCCTTTGTACAGTGAAGATGAGTGAATTGTTTTACTAAGGAACAGTTTGCAAGCATCAGAAATTGGTAAGTGAGAGAGATGCACTTAAGTTGTTCATTAAACTTTGAAAGTCCCAGAGTAAAATATAATACAATAGTCTTTACTCTTCATTAACACAGTCTAGGGCTAATTCTTATAAAATCTAGCCAGTACTTTTTTTTCCAACAATACATTTTACAGATGAGGTTGATACTGCTACCTAGTATTAGGACTGCCAGATCCTTCTGTAAGACTTTAGTTTCAGCTGCTTATCTCTCTGAGGTTTTAACATGTGGGATGAACTCTTCCAGTCCTGGACACTGATATCACACAAAAGACAGAGGGAAAATATTTGTCAAAATATTTCTGCCATTTCCAACTACCTGGCTAATGAAAAATACACTGTTTTGGCCAAGTGAAAAATTCTAGTTAACTTTGAGGAGGGAAGCTGGGATTTCAAATTTTGAAGGAGGCAAACTTTCTGTTGAGGCCATCTCTGCCCCGACAATGAAAATCCTCTACATGTGGCAACATGGAAATGTACTGAAAATTTTTTACACATCTAAGTTCTCCATGAACTTAAAATTTTAGCAACTAAGTTATCCAATAGTTCCATTTGTACTGAATTTAGGTTGAAGGAGATTCTGCCAGCTGTCGGTGCTACTATGGGCTGAGACCAGGAGCAAACAAAGTGTCTCTACCCAGTGCAGACAGACTGTTGGACAGGATGTGACTCTAAAATGTTAAGAGTTCTTTATTATTTGAGAACAGTGATTTTTTTTCCAAAGGCATATAATCTCACCCAAATTTGAGAAGATTTTCACCTGGGTGGCAAAAAGAACATTTCTGACATAAAAAAAAAAATCCAAAATTTTTTTTTTGAAAAAAAGCACAAAGAATTTTTCAGCGAGAAGAACAACATTTCTTTTGTTCTAACCACTTAGAATCTACTAGCTTCTCTGGCATTTTTTTTTTTTCTTTTCAGATAAGACAAATGGAATAAAAAAATCCGTGCGATAGATGGTGTGTCGAAACTGTAAGATGCTGCAACAGGACCTTACATGAGAAAGTGTTAGGATTCCCAAGAAAGCTTTCAGTACCTCCTCTCACAAAGAACATGAACATAAAATGTACAGCCATGAATGCTGCAAGAAGAGAACCCAGGAAAACTTCCAAGAAAGCCAAAAAAGCCATATATTCCCCTTCAGACATGGTCTTGTGTAACATGCTTGTAACATGCTCTAGAAGTAAATTAACAAGGGCTCTACAAGATCAAGGAGGAATAAAATGCCACCAGAAAGATGCTCTGTTGTTTTTTCATGTGTCCCCAGAAGCCTTCATAAACTTTCTCAGTACACCAATTGGGCACAGGAAGAGACAGCTTCCGCACCAGCTAGGATCCAGACTCAAGCAGGGATTTGCAGGGGGCACAGCAAGGTGTCAAGCAGAAACCAGCCAGAAATATTTGAAGGGGTACAGGAGGAAAAGCTCTGGGTTTCACCTCCCTCCTAGAGGAAGCTGTTTCGCAAGCTAGCAGCTGCATTTTAGGCTATCAGAAGACTCTGAATGTTACCAAAAAGGAACCCTATGCAGAGTGAATTGCAATCATCCAAGCTAAAGGTGAGTGAGGAACAGATCACCATGGCAAGGGCTGTATCAGATAAGAACTCTCAGAATCTCTTCGCTGGCAAAAATGGTGGGTGAGAGAGCAAACATTTTTCCCCATTACTTGTGAATTCACAAACAGCTCACTATCTTGCAAGACCCTACTGATATATCTTTTGTCATCCTTGAACATCACCAACCAGTTGTTGTCACTGTAATCCAAACCTCCTGCCCATACTGAGAAAGAACAAGGAAGCAGAAGATCCTAGTTACTGCATCAGGAAACTCTTAGAAGAGATGGACTACCCTGCACCACTTCCTGGCATCTCCAAAAAGACAGAACCCAGTTATGCAATCCTGGGTCAAAATTCACCAAAAACATCAAATCCATCAGCAATGGCTACTGTAGCACTCCCTTCTGACAAGTACTGAATACTGTGGAAATAGAATGAGACATTTATTCAGATTTCACTGTTCTGAAGGACATGGTCTAGTGATGGAAAAAATTAAGCACTCCAACTCAGGCACTGCAGGGATGAAGTGATGAAACCTGCTGAGGTTTCTGTTTTCCAGGTTTGGGTTTTAGTAGTACCTAAACACCAGCATTTGGAAAAGGTATGTCCAAACCACTGCCTAGAGATTTTTGAAAGCAATTTTTTAGCTTCACAGCAACAGAAGCAGGCACTGACCTTGCAAAAGTTGTCCCTAAACTTTTCAATTCCTTTTCCTTCACTCTGCACGCTCCAAACTCCAAAACCACACACACACACAAAATTTCCTACAGCTACAACTCCCTGACTCCAAAACTACAAAAAATAATTCTCCTCCTTCCCCCCTTTCTTTAGCAGGATCCCTTCAAGGACAGGGTTTGAAACACAGGACATGAAAAGTTTTGTGGGCACATGTCAGCAAAACAGGCATGAGAGTAAAAAGCAGCCACGCAGAAACAATTTAACCTGGAGATGCTACATAATAAATGAAAGCATGGCTGTGGGACATCTTTCTTTTAGACACTCCTTGAAATTAAGGTATACATGGCTGGCACTAACTCTTTATTCTGTGCAATTCACAGACTTGGCTGAAAGACACATGTGCTAACATAATTTTAGGCTGGCCCCAAAACCTTGACTTCCTCTGCCCAGTCTTCTGAAGACCCTCTCACATCTGCCTACTTGATGTCTAGGACATTCCCTGGTGTTTTATAATTGTTTGGATGCAGTATGCAAAAATACTGGGTAGCGTTCAAGCGGACAAACACCCAGAGACAAAGCTTCCCCCAGCCAATGACTCCCAAGTGTTTTTGCCATCCATATCAATGAAGTAAACATAATGCTAACTCCCTTTTATTCAGTCTAAATGGAACAACTGTCCAAATGAGTTTTGTGCGCTACTTACTTCAGAACACGCATCCTGAATTTATACCTGAGATTTTTCTGCTTGTTTGATCCTACCACTTATTGGTATGTTGATATGTATTACCTCTCAGCTTCAGACACAAAATCATGAGAGTAAAATTTTAATTCCCACTGAAAGGAGTGTATGTGAAAATTTTGCAGCTACTTGATTGACATTGTAAATGTTCAGAATTAAAAATGTTTCATTTTCTGTGCAAAACTAATTTCCAAACAAGTTTTGTGAAACCCCAAAACTACGCTTTAAAATCAGGGTCAGTCTGAATGAAAGAAAAAGAAATAGTGATATTCTTCGCTTTCTGTTAAACTGGACTGTTTCTTTTTCATCATAATCTAGCATTTGTTTAAAAAAAAAAAAGACTTTCTCTTGACAATGTTATCATAGCTCTAATAATTGCACAGAGTATTTACTCTGCAAAGTAAAAGCAGTAAGAAGATTTATATTTAACACAGGTTAAGAATGGAAACTGGAATCTATTACTTTTATATTAAAAGAGCATTATGTTATTTGCGGTCTGTATTACAGAAATTCTCATTCACTTTCTTGCCTTTTGAGTGAATTTCAGCTTGGCAAAACATGTCAGCTTTATGAGAGATGAAAATCCAGTTCATCCATAGACCAAGAAATTTTGATTTGCAGTAGCATAAGTTCTCTTCTCAGTGCCCCACCAGAACAGCAGTCCAGATGTTGAGGACCACATCCAGGAGAAACAAGGCACACCACTCTGAATGCTCCCTTCAGTCATCCCAAATTTCTGTTCTGATTACCAATCAGGATTGCCAGGAGCTAGTTTTGCTGATGTTCCTGCTAGATGCTGACCCCAGACCAGTGTACGAATTTCTCAGTCACCTTTAATGTCTATCAGATTCACCTTGGCTATTTACAATAGGGTTTTCTGACAACCCATGAAGTTCTCTGCATGAAGTGAACTTAAAGGAGTTACGGTCTTTCTCTCTGTGTCTCACACCCTGTCCAAAAAAAAAAAAAAGACAGCCTGGCTTACACCTGCCTCATAGTCTGCCACTGCTTAAGTATGAACTCATTACTGACTTCCTTTAAATCCAAGATTTTCAGCAGACACCTCTGCAAGGTTCAAAACAGCAAACTCTCTGAAGGTTGCAGACACAAGACTGCTGTTCGGATTTATATACTAGTTAACCGTATGCCACACGGGAGTGCTGACTGCCTATTCACGTCACTGCACAGCAGGATGCCAAAGGCACCTCCCCACTCTGCAACTGGTCTGACCACCAGCAGGTAAAGCAGGGCCTACCATGCAGCTAGACAGAGGCTAGGCAGGTCATCTCCCTCATCTGCTCTCCAGGAAGCCATTCAGCAAAATGTGAATCAAAACTGATTCATGAAAGGCCATCAAGTTCTGAACATGCAAAAGCTCTTGCCACTGGGTTGTACCCTGCAAAGGCACCCTTGTCATATCAAGGAATCTTTCCACTTCCTTGGCTTGATTGGACTTTTGGGATCAAGCCAAGTTTGATGACCCAGTTCTCCACAGCATTCTCAGAAGTAAAAAGAAAATGGTAGGCCAGGACACTCACCACATCTGTGTTTGTGATCTTGGCCAGGAGCTCTGTTAGGCTGTCGCCAGAGAGTGAACTTTCCCCATCATCAAACTGAAGGCCACAGATGGCTGCTCCCACACTTCCAGTAGCTATCATTGATGGTGGATACATGGCAAAGTTAAAATCTGCAAGAATAGATCTGGGAATTAGTCCGAGCACAACCCAAAAAGCTGCAAAACATCAGAGG
>VZSV01000092.1:3087143-3125733 GCA_013398735.1 Nothocercus julius | reverse complement strand
CCTCCCTCCCTCCCTCCCTCCCTCCCTGTCTTCTTCCCTGTCTTCTTCCCTCTCTCTGCTCTTCTCCTGAGGAATCTGAAACCTTTGCCCTCAGGAGGATCCTGAACTCATATTAACTTTCAGACTGACATAAAGCCACTGAGATCAGACTTGCATTGGTGTACTAATCCTGCCACTTCCTATAAATCAGTGTAACATGTAAAACAAGGTAATATTTGACCCTTGGTGCACATGTGGAGATTTGGAGTAGTTTCTGATGTCGTTCACAACATAAACTGCTTTTGTTAATGAAGTGACACATGAATAGTAGTAATATAGGTAAGTGGAGAGTTCAGTTCATTCCATTCATAAATTGTGTTGCATAAATCAGTTTAATTACTTTTTAATAAAAATAAAAAAATTCTGTGATATTTTGGGTTGATGTAGAAACCAATTCATTCTTTGCAGGAAGAATTATGTAAAAAAAAAAAAGCAATTAAAATACTATTATCTATTTTTTGTAAAGTGTTCAGGACAATGTGGTTCTACCCTCATTTGTGGCACTCCTGTTATGCACAGTAATAATTAAAGGAAAAAAAGAGTCCATTCATCTGTGTCCTCTTACATAGTGTATCTGTACTGGACAATATTTCTCTCAGAAAATAGTCCTGTTTGCTTAAAGTCCTGGCTCTGCAACACAGTTCTGGTGCGGCTTGAGACAAATTCCTTAATTTCTCCGAGTATGATTCTTATTTATGCTCTGTTCACTTCAGTAAACTGTCCTGAAAGCTGAGATAACTCTTACTTACCATGATGCTATCAGTGATGTGAAGTGGCCTCAGAACAGAAGGAAATTATCCTACAAGTAAAATGGGTGTTACTATATTTTCTTCTCCCTACTCCTCTCTGCTGTGCCCATTTTGAAGATGATGTTTTGGAAAAGAGGCAACTGGAAACAGTGCAAATGTGTTGCATCTACTGCTACGAGACTTATGCCTCTGATAAGGTCTCTAAGCACTACTGTGATGCAAATAATAACAGCAATGGAGCAGTGACATGGGGAAAAAACACAGGGAGGGCCCCAAACCTCTGAAAAGTAAAACCCTTCTGGCAGGCAGCTTCTAATGTGGTTAAGGGTTTTCTCTGCCTCTAAGGTGTGACACTTCTGCCAGTTTTCCTGAGGAACGGTCATGCAGAATTTTTTAAAAATCTTCTATGTATGGGCCATGAAATGACAACCTTAAATAACACCAGTCTGGTCTCAGTCAAACAAACGGCAAATAAATCTTCCACATTTCGTTTGTGGTGGGTCGGGGGGATTGCACAGGCATGAGCTTAGAAAAGGGGGGTGGCAATATCTCCCTTGCAACTCCTCTGCAGCCTCCCGGGGAATGAAGGCGGTGAAGCCACCCTTCCCACAATTAGGGGTAATCAGTAGGCTGAAAAATAGTGAGACAGTACAGCCCGTAAGGCGGACGGCATTGTCGATGGCTTCTTGCAGCACGCAAGAGGCCATCCACCTGCGCCTCCACCAGGCCGTGTTCTTGCAAGAGCCTTCTCTGCCACCTCCTGACTCAGTTCGTACACAATGACAGGTCATAACTTACTGGCACATGTGAAATAGCCCTTTCATCTATAGAAAATCCTGAAACATTTGGCTGATTTATGTTTGGTTTTGAGTTTTTAGCTGAAGGAATATGAAAGAAAAATGACCATTTGTACATGTCAGGATAAGGGGGTTACAGTATGTAAATGAAAACATCGTAAGTAGGGAGCCCAGAACAGTGCTCAACTTTCTGGTCTGTTCATTTATAATTATATTTACATTAACTACCTTTCCCTTTCAATGTGTATAGACTAGTTTAATTTTCTATCACTTTGTGGTTCCTGAAGCAACAAACTGCTACCACAATAGCATTAAAAATAGAATAAATCAAAGCCTGCCCATGTTTTACATCCAGGAAAATACTTACAGGGCCAGGTTCTATGCCACTAGAAGCTCACCCAGGCTGAGAATATAAATGTAGCCCACTGCATTTTCCAAACACCACGGGATAATATACGCTAGCTGTCATTATTCTGTGTGGATAATCTAAGAGAGTTTCCATGGCTCTTTGTGTGCAGTAGATGTCCTTAAAAACTCAACATTTGCATAATGCTCTCAGCAACACTTAGACATATCATTTGGTAAGTAAGGCCCTTAACCGAGTCATGGACAATAATTATTCTATTCTTGGTTAGGTACAGACCTTGTGACTTAGAGGCCTCAATTGCCTGTAAAGGGAGCATTAGGATGCTAAAATCTCTGAAGAAAATGTGTAGTGTTCAGGTATTACAGAGATTCAGGTATTACAGAGATTAGAAATATCAAGGTCTCCAGATCTGTGAGGGAGCCTCATCAATTATGGTGTAAGAGGAAAGACACAGAGGGACAAGTCAGATGTGTTCACCATGAAATATGTCACACCAACCTGTCAGTGATGGTCTGAGCTGTCAAATCTGATAGAAAACATATTGTATGAATCTCTTATTCCAAGTGCGTTCTATTGCTACCCTTATTTAATAGTAGGAACAAGGGGAAGTGAAAGGATGGTAAATGTGCAAAGATCTTACAGGCATGCTCATCTTTGTTAATTCATTTTTACTTTAAAATGTAAGTAAGTTTCATATTTTTCAGGTTGCCTCCAAGTTCTTCAGAGGAGCTTATGCACTAGCTCAAGGTATGGGCTGAAAGACACTGTTATAGTAGCTATAGGTCTGAATCAGAAAATTTGAGTAAATTCTGAAACTGAGAAGTGAACAGTGCACTAGGCATTATGTCTGTATAGAGGACCTGAACGGACTCAGACCACAGGAAATTCTAATCGTTCTAATCATTGTCTCTGAATGCTATGGCTGAACTCACTTTCAACAGTAATATATGTAAACAAAAGTGTTCTCTTTTTGTGGAAGCTTTCTGGTGGACAGCATTAGGTACATTTCTGGGGATCTGCTTCACTGTGCTTTTGTACTTATTTCATGCTTTTGTAGACATCCTACTCCTTTCCTGACTTGCAATGACTGTCACAGACTTTTCTTCCATCACAGCTTTGGCACATGTTCCCTTTGGAGATTTTTCATTTTGCCTCACATAGTTCTGCTTTTTCAGGAATATCTTTTCAAAGGGACTACTTTTCAGTTGTGATATACTGGATTAAAATTAGATTTTTCCAGAAATGATTTATCTTCTAACTGTTAGAATGTGGAATTCTGGAAAGGATATAGAAAGGAAAAACATTGCAAATATTGCAAAATGGAAATATTTAAAACCAGTGTGTGAATTCCTCGAGACACGTGTTTCAGAGAGAAGACTAGGAACTTGAAGAAAGCCTGAACCCAGACAATGGGAATCTTTCTCACAAGGTAAGTTTGACATCCAAAGCAAGCAATGACCTAATCAGTTGCTATCTATATGATCCTGAGAAAGGTAGAGGTCAGCTAATTTTGTTTCCTTGTGACTGGTAGTCCTATAATCTAACCCTCCCATGTGCGGATGACAAAGACCACACATGGTCTGTACATTACTTAGGAGGAGGGTTTTCTCTTTGTTCAGCAGAGATAGGAAAGTTTGTCTGCATACACCTCCTATTCTAAGTAACACAAAAATCTTGGAAATTATTATGCAAAGCATCTCAGGAGTTAATTAAATCTGTGACAGCACTCAGTCTATCACTTTTAAAATGATAAAGTTAAAGGGAAAACAAAACCCAAGCAGTTTTCATTCTTCTCTCTTCTGCCATAAATTAAGAACACACTTCTTTTTTTTCTGTTTTATCTCATCAACCACTGTCCTCATTTATATCTTTAGTGAATCGGAGGGGACATCTCTTTTTTCCTTTTGATATCTCTTCCTCAGGTACCTATTTCCAAACTACTATTTACCTGAGTACAACACATTCCTACACCTGAGGCAGCAGTGCTGGAGGAAGAAGAACGTCCTGCTAACGGGTTGCATGTGGAATGAGGCAGAGACAAGGATGCAATGCAGCATCTCTGTGACCTGAAGAGCCATAAACATATTCCAGGTGAGGAATTGATTAGGGCCAAACTGGGTGAGTCCCACTGGCTGCTCTGCTCCAGGCCAGTGCGTAACTCTCCTGGCACAGAAATACTGGGGTTTTGCAGGGAAGCCAAGTGGTTCTGATCAAGCCTCAGTTGTCTCAGTCTCAGTGTGATCATGGTTGTACTTAGTGTAAATATGGAGAAAACAACAGCGGTTGTGGGCAGGACATGTGGAGCAGTCTTGGCTGAGCTGGGAAGGTGGGTAAGAATGAAGGAATGGTACTCCAGAGCTAACAATTGGGTCAGGGAAGCTACAGTGCTGTACGGAGGTGATGGCATGAAGAGTAATTTCCTTGATTTTTGTAGATTTATGCTGGGGATGTTTTTTTCTGGCACTGTTTGACTCCACAAACTGTTTGGTGATAGATTAAAAAATAATTTTGTAGTCTGTAGAGGAGTTAGAGGACTGGCAAAAATGGTAACAAAGCCAAGGCAACTTCTTTTTAAGTGTGAGGGATCATGATCTGAGCACGGCTGACTTACAAAGGTGTGAGACTGCAAGAGTTTCAGTGCTGTGCTTAACATCCAGCAAAGAGCGCTTGCAAATGCTGCGTGTGTATCTGACTGCACGGGAGACAATCAGAGTGTTTACATGCTTCAAGCTCAGCAAATGCTTACGCACTGTTTTGTGATGTACAGAATTCATTTTCTAGGACCAGCCTTAAAAGAGGGAGGGATGCAGCTTCTCTATTAAATCTCAGTAGGGCCCACAGAAGAAACCAGGCTAAGACAAAACACATTCCCAGACTGAAGCCTTCCTATCTAAAATTTCTGACCCAAGTGTTTAAAGCCTAGTAAATGTGCACTCACTAATGCAAAATTCCAAGCTGGCTGAATGGATTTCATTGGATTTTCTTCTACAAAAGCATTTACCTTTTAACAATAGCTGTCACTTCCAATATAATACAGAAATAGTTTAGTAATATAGACCTTAAAACACCAGTCTGCTAAATATTTATATTACTTATTTTAAGTTAAAAGCTTGGTTATGAATTGTTTTCATTCCAGCACTGTAAACATCCTTCTAGAGTATGTACTGCAATGTTGAGATTGAAGTCACCCACCCTATTTTCCTGGTCTCATTTCATCAGTACAAAAATATTCTTTACTGGATGCTGATAAAAGTATGTCACCTCTTTAACTGCACAGAGGTAAAAAATTATGTTAGTTATGGAAAAAAGTATGTGGTCAATAATAAAAAAAAAAAAGCTTCAGTTCCTCATTTGTTATATGTTATTCTAGTTTAGAGAAGTGTTATTCTAGTTTAGAGCAATATATTCACATTTCTATTTAAAATACAGGCCTTTTTGGGAAGGGCATTGTCCTGGCAATAAATGAATATTGTTTACAGTTTGGTTATTTTTTTATGATTATTATTTGATAAAGTAAAAACACTGTATAAAATGAGAAACAAAAACTATTTAAGCTATGTTAAGTGAGATGCCTGTAGCTTCTATTCTGAATAGACAAGCAGTAATAGATAAACAGCTGTATGTGATTCTTGAACTGGAATCTCAACCACATTCATACAGAAGAATTTGAAAGATAGCGGGAGAGTGTAAGCCTCAATGGTATCGTCAAAGTTTGTAGTGGCCACAGAAATTCAGGCAGTCTTTTAATAAAAACGCCTCTGACTATGGAGGCTATAAATTATACGAGCCTGTCAAGTTACAGCTCCATCTTTTTGCTCAGCATGATTGTGATGTTCTTAGTCTATAACTTAGAAGAGGATTAAAGTTCTTCAATGCTCTGCTTTTTTTATGATGTTTTGGTGATAATAATATTACCTCGACTGCCCTCTCTCTTGTGAAAATGCCGCTAGAAATACAAGCATATGTGAAGTTGTGGTGTTCTCACACACATGCATTTATATGAGAAAGAGAAAATATACAACAGTGGTGTCTGGCACCACACTCTTATTATAGGTCTGGAGATACCTTGTTACTCATGGATGTTGAAGACGTGCGGTGACTATGTGGATTTCTTCTGTACAAGTGATACTAAGTATTTTTGATCATGTCAGTAAGGTTTCTGTTTATTAAAGATTAGAAAAAGCTTTGAAGAAGCTTACAAATGTTATAAAGCTTTTAAGGGACCTATTGCTTGGAAAACTGAATTTTCTTAATTACTAGGACATCAAAAATACAGGCTTCAGAAATAACAAACCATCACCACCTGCATATGTAGGAAAGATATAACAAAATGCTAAGTTAGATTTTCTACACAGAATAGAGAGGTGTTTTTAAAAACCCGCTGTCAATGGATATTCCGGGAATAGAAGAAAATGATACACTCTTTGCTGGGCAACCATGAATTCCCTATCTTCCATACCAGGAAGCTCTAATGTCTGTCTTCATTTCTCAGCATATCAAGTCTTCAGTATGTTACTGAGCTCATTGTGACTATTACTCATCCTGCAGTTCTGGCTGCTGTAGATAGGTTAAGACATGTTGCTACCTTATTTTTAAAGAGAATGGAAAAATATTCCCCTGGTAAATTTTCTTTTTAAACATGACACAGTGAAGCAACACAGAGATTAAGCAGAAGTCTTGAGGAGGACAGATTAAACAGCAAAAGGACTGGGAAGTTAGGCAAAGATATGTGAAAGATGAAATCTCTGATTATCTCCAGAACATGCCAGACACACTTTGATTGCTATTTCTACTGAAAAACTTTTGTTAATACCATTTACTTGAATTGTTTAAGAAAATGAGAGAATGCTATAAGATATCAAAGCCCAAGTCCTCACCTGCAGTCAGGAGAGCCTGCACTACTCAGGAGAAAAAGAGCCACAAAGAGACTTTAGATTGTTTGTGTTCTTACTATACAGAACCAGATTTCTCTCCTATAATAAGTTATTATTGCAGTTATCTTCTGTCCCAGTGATCCCAGAAAGCAATTCTAAGAGCCAGGGCTGTTTTACATGAATGCCTTGGTCATGCCTCTTTTTTCCTTCTACCCTGCTTCTGAGAGGAAGAATTAAACACATTTGCTCCATCTAATCCACAAGATTCTCCTAAGTCTGGATGAAGGGCATCATTCATGTAATATGCTCTACAGTCATTGTGCAGTCCTAATAAATAATAGCAACAGTGATTACACCGAGCTCTTTTCGGATACTACTTAATCGTCAAAGAACACAGCCCCTTTCTCTGATGCAGAACAAGTTCCCAGAACTATACAGTTACTTTTTTCAGTTGTGCTGCACCCATTGCCACTCATATCCTCTTTCTCTGCAGATGTGGAAGGAGATCTATCTGCAGTGACACTGAATTCTTCAATAACCATGAAGGAGTTAAACAAGTTAGAAAGCCTGTTGGGAAACCTCTTGGAGGAACACAGCCAGTCTAAGTAGAAGCTCAGAGTTCAAGAGATACTTAGAATACTTCACTTGGGCAAAGGATAGTTTTCTTTGCTTGGAATATTAGTGTAATTTTCTTAAAAAAAAAAAAAAAAGGCAATCAAAAAAAATGGTGTTCATAGAGTATGTTCCTGAAATAGCAGTCCTCCAAAACCACAGGGAGATTTAGTGGAATTAGTGTGCAAAAATCTAGCTCTGCCTCTCTGTCTTTACAAATGGTAAAGGTGGTTGTGTAAAGGGAGGCCTGGAGAGGAATTAGAGATGGGTTGTACCAAGCTGGATCTATCTGCAGTCTTTCATTGTCTAAAGAAGGTTACAGAAAAGACGGTATGAGAGTCTTCTCAGAGGTGCACAGAGAAAGGACAAGAGGCAATGGGCATATGCCACAACGGGAAAAAAATCTTATTTTCTAAGCATGGGAAGAGGTGCCCAGAGAGGCTGTGAGACCCACCTGCCCTTGGATGTAGTCCAAGCTTGACAGCACAAGGTCCTAAGGGTCCTCCCATGGCCTCGGGGTTAGTCCTGCTGTGAGCAAATTGCTGGACCAGAGACCTTCAGAGGTCTTTTCCACCTGAATTTAAAGTTCAGGAAGATTGTTCTAGCTGGAAGCACTGGCATGGCTTTCCATCCCGTCTAATGACATGGGGTGCTCTGGGATTGCTGAAGCAAGGTTTTGCTTGTAAGGTGTGGCCTAAAGGTATTGCATTACCTGTGTGTATCTCAAAATATTGTGGGAAAAACATGCAGTGTTTTCCTGCCTTAAAGAGGCAGTTTATTCTTGCCTTAAAGACTGTGAAATCTTAACTGAAGAAAGCAAAGTAAATAAAAGCTCATTTTTGTACTCTTCCTTATCATTCCTTCCATTTCCCTTGTCCATTATCTCTTGGAAACTGTCCTCAAAATTTCTTAAATCCAAAAGAACGTTCTACACTGGGATAATACAATTCCTCTGAAAGTTCAGGTTTTCCACGTGGAGGGGGATTCAAAACTAGATTTGTAATGGAGGACTTGTTTCAAACAGCTATGAAAGAACCTAGCATTTGTGATAACATTTGTGATGGGTGCGAGCAGAGAGTAAATGTTCTCTTCTCTGTATCACTGGCTTTGTAAAAGATTCTTCTGCTGGTGGAGGTTTATTCAAGCCCACCTAAACACATGTACTTATTTATTTCCGAAAGTAAATTATACTACAAAAATGAGAGCCGAATCCACATTTAAACACACTTACAAGCAACAAGCAACCCCTCCATGAAAAATTCTTTTTTTTTTTTTTTTTTTTTTTTTTTGTCCAAGATCAGGAAAAAGCCTGGGAGAATTTATTTTCCTTAGGTTCATTGTTTCCTGCCAGAATCTTTCAAAAATTAAGGATAGTTCTGTAGCAAAAGAACATGAGTAGAACTTGGGTTTTCTTCTCAAATGTTTCACAGATTTCTTGTGTGTCCTTGAGTAAATCAGATTAATCTCTACACATCTCTAAAAAGGATGCAGTGCTTTCATGGATTCTTCTCAGATAAATTAAATAGACTGAAGTTACTGAATATTTTGTAAAGACTTGCTCAAGGCGCCTGGCAGTAGCAGGCAGAATTGAGCTTTGCTGCCTTATCAGTGAGGGCTGGGTGTCCCTACTCAGGGCAAGGCAGGACCAGAGAAAAGACCTGATGCTGAGGCAGAAGGTGTGGACGCCACACGTGTGAAGCAGCACAGCCAGGCGTGGGCAGCGCAGCCCATGCCCTTCCTGGGACTGACTGCTCTCTTGGGCACTAGCTGTTTGCTTTGCATATGGCAAGAGTCATCTTGGGGTCTCATTGAATCTTTCTACACCATTGCAGCTCCTTTTGGAGCTCTTTCCAGTTTCTTATTGTCCTCAGTTTTAAGGATCCCCCCACAGTAATGCCACATTCACTGGCGATGGCTTTCCTCTTCTTCCTTACTTTTCTTCCACTTACAGCTCCTTTACTAATTGCTTCACTACTGGTCATGTAGCTAACCAAAACCAGGACAACAAAATCTTTGTGATGCCTTGCTGTATCCCAATTGCATTTGTTTTTATATGTATACTGAATCGTGTGCCTAGAGCATGAGGCATTCATCATTACATTTTAAGCTCAGACCTGCAAAATCTACCCCAAGCTCATTGCTTACCCCAGATAAATCCTAGTGAGCCAGCTTGGGTACTGTACTGGTCTGGTGGCTTTTTTTTCTAAGGAACAGGGTCAAATGTTTAGGGCAACATTTAGAGCTTTGCTTGTTTTGACAGTCAGCAATTGCCAAGCCTGTAATCTGCTTCTGTCTTTATCAAGCAGACTAATAAAACGGGCTGCGTTGCTAAATCTGTCTAAAGGGGAGAGATGGCTTTAAGTCTTATTCCACATCTTATGATTATATCAGCCTATCTTAAGCCAAGTATATTGACATAAAATAATGGAATGAGTTTTGCAAATTTCTTTCCCCCTTTTTATTATAAGTGACTGTCTAGCCAAGTTCATTTCCTCTCCTGTCTGAGCTCTGCTCTGAAATATTTTATCCTACTTATTAAAAAGTCAATAGAATGGTACTTTGCTTTTCTTCCACCCTCCCGGAGAAGGGGGCACACAGGGGATGCTTGCATTAAGTGAGCAGGGTACCCCAGAGCTGGAATTCCTCACGAATGAGCTCATATCCTCTCTCCATATGATAAGAGGAATGTTGTTTGCATCAAAGAGCAGGCTGCATAAACACATGCGTGCTGAATGGGAGAGGATTTAGCCTGACTAAAAACTGTGATTTCCAAACAGTGACCTGACAGAGCAGGAATTGCCTGCCAGCTCCCAGAGCAGGCAAATGGCGGTGCCTTTGTGAGTGGCTGGGTCTACTCGCTCCACATGAAACCCAACTCTGGGGTGCGGAGCGAGGGAGAGGGATGACAGATCCCTGTTTGAATTCTTCAGAGTGAGCAGCTGAAATTGTCTTACTACAGACATGAAGTATGTCAACATGAAATTATGACAAATCCAGCGGTGATGTGCAAGCAGAGGAAAACAGTAAGGAGTAAGCCGAGCAGAGCGAGTATAGGAAGCATGAACTGTTGCCTACAGCTCCAGGGGCCTGTACTATCCCTATGGAAAAGGCCTTAGAAAATGTAGTAGGACTGAAGACTATGTATATACCTGGACATCGCCTCCTCTGACCTCCACGATGACACACACATGGTCCTGAATAATGAAGAAAGAAGGATATCCCACTCTTCTCCACTCCCCCCCTCCTCTTTTTCTCATTGAAAACTTACAGTTTGATAGTGAAGGCACAGCTAGCAGGAGAAAGGCCTCTGCTTCCAAGTACCTCCTCCTTTCTATCCAACAGATGTCCTTGAAATGGGATGCAATTAATATTTCCTCTATTAAAAAATGAGCCTTCTTCAACTCATGCTGTTTCACAATACTTGATAGAATGCACATTTTCCAGTGTTTTTTTTTAACAATTTCCAACAACAACAAAGCCCTTTTGAAGCCAGAAGTGGGGCATACTCAGTGCTAGTGTAATGGGGAGCAACCCCTCTGATCATAATAGGAATCACTCTCACTAGAGCCATGTTTGCTAACCCTAACCTGATACCGTGCAGAGTCAATGGTTGCTACTAAGGAAGGCTGATGAACTTCTTACAGATTTCTGACTTTACTTCATTTAACACTGACTTTCTCTACAGCTAGGCTGCAAGAGAAAAGAATAAAGAAAAAAATAAAGAAATGGGCATGTGATTTTTACCAAAAAGCTGCCTTTATTTTCCTCCATTTAGGTTCTGTTCCCTCTTCATTTGCTGTAGCTGGATGATATCTCAGTGGGAGCTGCCACTCACACCTGGCTAGAGTTGAAAGGAATGAGATAGTCTTGTTTTGGAGGATGGAGGGGGCATGAAAATTTTTTTTGCAGTTTCAGTGTGCATGTTTGTATAGAAAAGTCCTCAATATGTAACAGGTAGGAAAACAGGAAAAAAAATGCAGAAATAGGTATTGACATATTTCAGGGAAACTAGAGCAAAAATCCCCAAACCCTTTCAGGGAAGGAATTTCCCCAATAAGCCTTCAAAATCTGTATTTTTATTAAATTAAATTCCATGTGAGTATCCTGAAGGATTGATTCCATCCTTCTCTCTCCCAGACTCTGAGTCTTGCATTTTAATGAATTGAAAGAGCTTTGCTCTGTGCTCGCTTACATTGAATTTGCCCTCAGTGGCACTTCCCTAACTGTGCTGGAATCACTCTGATTGCACTGCGGTCCTGAGACATGGTGATGTCCCTAGTACCAGTGAAGGAGCTGCCTTTCCCCTAATTTACTCATTAATACCTCAGATATCATGACAAACGTATCCCGCAAGAGCGTATCCTTCCTGTTGCGTTTATTTGAGAATGCACATTGCCCCGATCTAACACTATACACTCAATTTTACTGTTCCATCTGTCCCACTCACAGCTGTCTCATTCTGGAGATGCGGAAGCCTATGTGCTGCCACAACGAATAGAAAGAAAACTCCTTCCTGACCCATTTTACCACTGATGGAGAAGGAAGCTGGGATGACCAGCATCACAAAGCACGCAAGACCAATGGCAGCCAGTGCTCTGGCTGGAGCTGGGAGAGGTTGATGTCTCCTTGCTCCTGGCAGCCTGCTGGCACGTGGAGAATTGGCAGTCCCCAGAGCCGCTGTGAGGTGCTCCTGGCAGCTCCATGTAACCTCACCGTGCCTGTTAAACCATCACGTGGCAAAAGGTGCCTTCCAGGAAAAGGATCTCAGCTGGTGGTGAGAACTTGAGCTGGAGATGTCAGAACCTGCTTCTCACAAATTCCCTCATTGTAGAGGAAATCCCTGCAGTCTACTACTTCATCAACAGCAGGTGGTTATTGTCCATGCTGAGTGCTTTCCCTTGTGCAACTTCTTTCCCACTCCAATGAGATATCTTTATTGCATTTCTTTTTATTCTTCCTTTACTTATGGCCTCAGATAATATCTGGATAACACTGTCCACAGATTAAATTGGTCACATCTGGAGTACTGTGTCCATTTCTGGCCTTTCCAGTACACGGAACAGAGACAGAACTACTGAATAGAGTCCAGCATGGGGTTATGAAGATGATTAGGGGACTGAAGTACCTCTCCTATGAGGAAGGCCTGAGAGAATTGACCCTGTTTAGCCTGGAGAAAACAAAAATGGGATTTTCCCAGTGCATAAAGATATGACTCTGCGTGTGCAGGGCAGTTGGACTAGCTAATCTCTAGAGGTGCCTTCCAACCTTAAGCATTCTGTGCTTCTATGATTCTAAGATCTTAGAGGAGGGTGTCAAAGAGGATGAAGCCAGTCTCTTTTCAGTGGTGGCCAGCAACAGGAGAAGAAGCAAGGAATGCACACTGAAACACAGGAAGTCCACCTGTGATTCTGTGGTAGTGAAGGTTTATTTATTTATTTATTTATATCCTGGGAGGGAAAGGGAGTGGGGAGAGGGATGGAATCTAATGTGAATGTAGATGTGCTCTTGCTAATACAGTCCTACACTTGAAGGCTGCAGTTCCATGCTGTGTTCTGAATACTTATGTTGCCTTACCATATCTCATAAGCTACATTAGTTCTAAGTTTATTTTACAAATCTCACCTCCAAGTCCTGTGAGTTTTATTCTGATGATTAATCTGGTGTTTTAACATAAAAATGCACAAGACTTAAGGCAAAGATGGCCCCACCACACTGCTTCATGCCCTAAATCTGTGACTTTGTTCTTCTATGTGCTTTTGTTCCTGGCTTGGGAATCTTGGTTTGTGGGGTCCAGGATCAAGGGAAAGTTACGTGCTTTTACTGTGAATTCATGCAGCACATGTGCAGTAAATCTGGTACTCCAAGGAGCGTACACGCAGGGAAAACCGCGCTGCCTGTGTGCTGTAGCTCTACAAAAGACAGAGGGCTTCCCGTGACCATGGGAGTCCCCCTGGGCACAGGAGGACACACACTGGCAGGTTGGTCACAGAGATCAGCGGCCATGCTGAATCTAAGACTCAAACCCAACCTTTGAAGTGATACAAGTGAAGCGACACATTATACAATCCAGTTAGACAATATGGGATATCACCCCCTATTGACTTCTGGGAATTGAGTCACAAATGCACTAAATGACTTGGTCACACACAGGAAACCTACAGAGGTCCCAGAAGCTGCACCCTTGTTTCACAAGTCTCTCCTAGTACTCTACCACCAGACTGATGTTCTCCTCACAACAGCTTTCCCAGTGTCTCACAACCTGTACTGCTAGCATTTATTATCATGAAATGGGTTTAAAATTGATTATTTTTATTCTGAAAGATTGGTGGCAGCAGAGGGGAAGCCCTACAGATATGTAGGTGAAGTGAAGAAATGAGAATGCTTAAACAGAATTAGCAAATGTGTTTTAGATGCATACCTTCAGTTTTGCTTAATAATACTAAACCCCTTGCTTCATTCTTAAATTGCAAGCAATGAGTACAAGAATGTCTTTTACTTCCAGTTTGACTCACAATTAATTTTAATCTGATTGTAATTTATGAGGCACTTACACATTTTATTCCACAGCTTTGTAAACGTGCTGTTAATTTCTATACCCTTATTCCTTTTCAAATAAAGGCATACAATATTATTGTCATAATGCATGTGTGTTTCTAGTGATCCGTTTCTGAAGTTCCTGGAACAGGGGAAGTCACACAACAGTCTTGAAGTTGCAAAGGTGCATGGTGTATCATAACACATTTAGCACATGCAAATGAAAGTGGAGAAATGTACAAAGGTTTCTTTGAAGAATTACTGCATTTAAACCAGCAGTGGATAATTTAGAAAGAGGATCTACCCTACCTTCTCTGTTGGTAAAATCAGTGGAATGATTGTGGTGATGACAATGATTTTTTGTTAGTCTGCTTCCTGCTAATCCCAGCTTTAGTATGTTATTAGAAACCTGCAGTGGGCAGGAAAAGTCAGCAGAAAGCTATTGAAAAATCCTGAAAGACATTGAAATAATCCAAATTCTTATATAAAATATTTGTAAACTATGAAATAATCCAAATTCTTATATAAAGAGCTTACAAATCCTTTCCTGTACTGTGCTTTCACTAAACAGCTTCCCACTGGAGCTGTTTGAACGAGTCACATGAGCCAGGCCTACTTAGACAGATAAAGCTGCGCAACATCAGTACTCTTACAGGTAGTCTTTTTTTTTTGTTTTCCTCTCACTCTCTTCTTCAACTACTTTCAGGTACTTTGATATTACAGCCTACTAGTGTTTTTACCTTTTTTTTTTTTTTTCTTTTTCCCTCATGAATTTTGGTTTCTCATTAAAACCAGAATCCTCTGAGCAGCAAACAGATAATATTGAATGAGAAGACCGCACAGTCTCTGGTACGGCAGGCTCTGGAGTTTGGCTGTCTCCCGCAATACAGTGTTCTTGCCAGTTGCATGGTGCGCCAGAGGTTGTCCTCTCAGCCATATGGCACAGGGCCCCAGAGAGCTGGAGTGAGTTACCAACACTGCTTGTTGATCAGAAGACACCTCTGAGAAAACCACGTTTCCTATTCATGAATCTAAAGCCAGTATCAAAGAGAAAGGTCTTCACATTTTAAGTGCCACTCCTTTTGTGTCCGAGTAAAAGGCGAAGGACTGATATTTAACTTCATAACTACCTGCATATCTTTGGAGAATTTCTAATGCTCTTGTGCACTAGTTTCCTCATCTGTAAAAGGGGATAAGAATGAATATACTCTCCTCTGTGAGACACACTGTGCCCAGCTGGTGAACCCCTGTCTCAGTCTTCCTTCTCAGACCTCTCTCTTAGCCTCTGCCTTACTTTCTTTATTTAGCCCTGAGACTTAGTCCTCCAGTTCTAACTCAATAGAAAGGCTTGTTGAGGATGGACTCTTGAAATTCCACCTCAAAAATCATAATGTAAACTTTTGCTCCCCATCCCCAAACTCTGACTTTCTTTTCCTTTGTTCTTATAAACAGCTAAATCATTTTGATTAATATATAGCGGAAAAAAAAAGACAACTCCCTTCCTCCCCAAAACTGATTACCCGCAGGATGTCTCCACTAAAACCAGAGGTCTTGCATGAGTAAAACTTGATCTTAGGTGTGTGACAAAGTGATAAACCACTGAAAGGAAGGTCTGATCTACTAGCAGTGCTTACAATTGTCCTGTGGCTGACTGTGAGTTTTCGACTGCAGGACAAACAGGCATCCTATCTCAGGTTGCCCCCAGAAACAACACTTTTATGCATGTCTCCACCCTATGAGATCTGTTATGTTTACCTAGGTCACTCTCTCAAACCTGCAAGTTATCATAGCAATGTAATGGGAGAGTCTCAGGGTGTATGGGAGGATGGAAGGCAAAGGTAACTGAAGTATACTTGAACTGCACATTCAAGAAGCTCTGTTCCTGATCTGGACTAGTTTGAAATTCTTATCAAGCTTCAGAACTCTGAATCATCACTGATAACATAATTTGCATAATTTCATCAGTTTCCTGATTTTATTGTCTCTATGATCACACAATTATTTGCTCTGCATTGCTTGCTTCTCTTTACCCCTGAAGGAAATAGCTCTCACTTGTCTTTTTCTGGCCTGGGCTGCTAGTACTTTTCTTCTTCATTCACTCAATAAGGAAGGCAATTTGTTTTACATACTGAGGTGGATCCAGTAGAAAAGCTTATCAGCTTTCTGGCAAGTTTATCTGACAAGAGAAGAACTGAGACTTCCTAGTCTTCTTCCTTCTTTGTTTTACCCCAGCAGGCTGCGGTGTTGCTGCTAAAAAGACCAATATGGACAAAAAAGAGCATGTGGGAGGAATGTGCTTCAGTGAAAGGAAAGCAAAACTACTTCTCATTCTCCTGAATGAGTGGCAAAAATAGCATGTTTCCTCCTCCTCCACGTCCTTCCAAATGACCCTTTCCCTGCCAAGAGGGACTCACAATCACTGTTTGTAGTTCAGATACCAGGGCCTTTGGGAGAAAGTATTTCTTTTCTTTCTTTTCTTTTCCCTTGTTCAACAACACTATGTGATAGATGGAGGTAACTCGCCTGAGTTTTGCATGGCCTTCTTTCTAATCCTCAACCCTCTGAGAAACATGGAGGAGAAACCAATCCCTTTTCGGCAGTTATGGGGAATGGAGACTGATTAAATCATTGGTCTTGCCCTGTCAGTAAAAATGTAAAAATTCCAAACACGAAAAAAAAAGTATTTCCAAATTGGGTTATATATTTTTTTCTCAGCTATAATTGCTTTAGCAGTATAAGAATGCAACACAAGGTTTAGATTAGTCAAGCACATTTTTATGCTGTATATATAATAACAAAAACACCAGACCAGCCAACCCAACCCTGGAGCCTAGACCTTTTGGTAGTTTTTCTAGTAATGTTCCCTCTACAGTCCTTAGGGAAGTCCTCAAACGTGGACCAAGGAAGACATGCCCCTTGTGCCTTTTGCACTTGTATGCCTTGAGCTCCATTGCAGTATCCTCCGTCTGAAGTTTGTTCCATTAATGTTCCACTTGGTGTGTGCACAGGCAGTCCCAATTACCCATGGCCTGGTGCAGCTCTGCTCCACTTGGTCATGGCAGTTTTCCAGAACTGGTGGGATTCTGCATTAGCAACCTGATCCCACCTCCCTTGCCAGACCCTACAAAGGGTGGTGTCACCAGCTGCAGAGGAAAACTAAAGATAGGAGAGAGAAATCTCTTTTTTCCACAGAAATGGAGGATGTCAGACCTTGGCAGAGGTAAGTGACTCCTCAGTAAGTGCAAGGACAGCAGATTTGGGGATGGCAGGAGGGGTTGAAAGCAGGCTGGATCGAAGAGTTTTCAACCAGCTCAAAAGCATTTTCCATATGTCAGCCTGGAGGCTGCCAGCGTCGCTCCTCCTGAATGCTGTCCTTCCCTATGATTAATCCCATTGATTTTACCATCTCTGTTCACAGAGAGCTAGATCAGAACACGGTGCTGTAGCCCAAGGGAAGGAGCCGCATGTGACTGTGTTAACTGCTAGAACAGACCAGTTTCCTTCCTGCTATAGGAAGGGAGAAAGTTGGGACAGGTCTGTAGCTGGCACAGCATATGCTCCATGTTGCCAAAGACCTTGGGTATGGAAATGAAGACTCCACCAAGTTTTCCCTTCTTCACACTTGGATGAAGTGAAGGGTATGCTCTACAGAGGCACAGAACATGTCGTATTTACTGCTGAATACAAAAGCCACTTACAAGAAGGAAGAAAAGAAAAGAAAGAAAAGAGGAAAGCGTGAAGCGTGTTTATTCTCAAGGCAGAAGGGATGTATGTGCCCTTGAGTGCCTACTGGAAAGCAAAGAATTGGTTCGTCACAATGTGCTGTTTGCTGGAGGTTTTAGATTCGCTATGATATGATGGCTGACGCCTTGGAAACTGGGCCTTGACTGCCAGTGTAATTGTCATGGCTGGTTGCTTTTGATTTAGCTCGAGCTGCTCCCAGGCAGTTCTGCTGAATGGTTCTGCAGGACCTGTGTGCGTGCGCAAAGCCTCTGTATCCCATCTTGACTTGCTGTTCTGGCTTGCGCGTTGCACAATTTACAATAACCAGCACTGTCCTTTTAAGTCAAAGGTAAGAAGTGAAAACCCTTTCTTTTTCCACTAATTGTCCTGCTGTTTTTACAGTTACCGAGATGTAAAGCAGCTCATCATTCTTGTTATTTCTTTCTTCTTTTTGACCTGCCAATTAATAATCAATTATTATCTTTGTCATTCATGCTGGAGCACAGCAGCTGGTCCCAAGAAGGCTCTGTTTCATTGGGCTGGAGCCAATCAAGTCTCTCCAGCTGTCCCTGGTTTGAATAATAATGCACAGTAGTTGCTGCTTTAGAACTTCCTTATTTTTGTTGTTCTTAAAAAAAAAGAATTTTTTTTTTCTCCCAATTCTATTCTCACAGCACATCTGTCTGCTAAAGATTAAGTCAAACTTCTTAATCCTAAATTTTTATGAGGAAATAGAGGGAATACTTGGTGTTAGCACAACAGGGTTTTTTTGTCATAATCTCTATTTTATGAGATGATTGCATTGATATAAAGACTGCTGACAGATCAAAAGTTTTTTGGGTAAAATAATGTGAAAGGCAGCGATGTCAGCATCTATCAAGGTCCTGTTAGGATTTGTAGAACAGGGGTTCTGGGCCTCTCAAGTGAAACCTAGCGGGAAGGTCTGTCAGCCAGCATAGCAAAAGAAAAGAAAACAAGAGGGGGCACACAGAGTATTGAAGGAGGAGGTGACCCACAAAATAGTAGCACTTTGAGCTGCAGGGCACTCTGATTGAATTGCATTAGAGGCAAAGGCTTTCAGTCTTGCTGTTCTTGTTATGGGGAGATGCACAGTTCAGTACTGCATACTGAGCCATCAGCTAGGCTTTCAGATGACTCAGATTCAGAGAGAAAAACAACAGCACCACCACTTTCTGATTGTCTTTTTCTTCCAGGCCATTGCTGAAATACTGTTTGGCTAAGGGTTGCTGAGATAAGAAATCCTGCAAAAATATCCATTCAAGATTTGAAATATGGGGGCAAATGGCCCACTTTGGAGGCACAATGCTATCGTCCTGTAGCATATATTCCTCTCTGTATAACTCAATCACAAAGAAGAAACACATTTCACAGCCCTTCTACTGATGTGGGTATTTTCATTTCCTTCAGTGAAGTAAGTCACAGCAATAAAAGTTTCGGAATCATCTTTTCCAGTTACTTTTTTTTTTTTTTTTCCTCTCTGATGTGCCTAAGCAACAGATTTCATAAGAATGTTAAGGGACAAATTAAAGTGTGATCTAACCTCACTAATTACATCCTTTTACAAGAATTTACCCCCATGTCATTTAGGATCTCGGATAATGTTAACTATATGATGGCCACAAGTGGCATTATCTGAAAGTGGCTAGATTTTATTGTTGCTGCAGCTCGCAGCAATAAATAGGTCTCTGCTTAACGGAGCATTAACCATAGCATTGCGAGACCACTGCACACATCACACAGTGCGCGCTGCATGTGCTGCGGTGTTGGTAATATCTTTTTCTGAAAAGGACATACTTACTAGCTCAGTTGTTGCAGAGAAGTCCAAAGAGAAAAAATGCAAGATCTATTTTCTAAGCAAAGATTTTAACAGAATAGAGCCCTATTTGATGTGGTTGTCACTGCTTAATGTTTTCCAACCGGGGTCTCTGCTTCGATTTATCAGATCTTGCTGCCTAAGTACATGAGTAGTTGTGGTGACCCCCGCAATTTATGAAGAACTCCTGAATGGTTGAGTGGAAGACAGAAATCTGCAGAACTCGCCTGGGGATGCTTTGCAAAAAGCAGAATTCCACCTCGATGGGTGATTTTTTTTTCATAGAAATGTTCGGGAATCTGTTGTCTTTGAAATACTGAAGGCACAGAGATCATAGAGATTTGTATTAACTGTGTATTTGGAGGGTTTTTTAAGATTCCTGGCCTCCTGACATATTCTTTGAGGCTGTCCTAATAGAATTAGTTCTCAAAGTCCATGAGAAAGAGAATGTGGTGAGAAAAGAGGGAAGGCTGTGTGGTTCTAATTTTGCTCCTTGTCTTAGAAGAAGAGCTCATTGGACACCTTAACCTCCATCATTAGGGATATGTATGACAACTTTGCACCAGTGGTTTCTCTCTGCCCACTCCCCCGCCCCAAGCTCTTGTGAAACAGAGTAGCTGTAACAAAATATAAAAAATCTTTCGGAATTATCCAGTGTTTGGGAATCAAATAAAAATTTATTTCTGATTTCGATTTCTTTACACTTCAAAAAAAAATGTGACTCATAGCGGGACCATCCCTTTGAGACTTCTGCCTACAGGAAAGGCAAAAAATTTCTTTGCAAGTGTTCTATTACACTGCACTGTGTTTAGCACTGTCCTACTGTTATGTACATGTGCACATACACATTTGAATAACAGTTACTTTAGCTGATGTGTTGCAGTGAATTTCATCTTTCTAAACAGTATAAAATTTCATAGCTAAGTGTAATAAGTATTATACAAATATAACATAATATTGATCTAAATACAAACGAAAATATGAAGGCTTGCTGGAAAAAAAAAAGAAGGATGATGTTTGGGTTGTGGAGAAGAATAGAGGAAAATTTTGTGAGGCAACAGATCACCTTCTAAACAGATGTGGTGGAAAATAACTATAAATTTTTCTTGCCTACTCTGTCCCTGAACATGAGTTTCAGATCTAGTCCCCACCCTCAATATTCCAGGATCTGCAGCAGACCAGGGCTGTTACATCAGTCATTCTATACCTCCCTGGTTATCTCTCTGTCTCAAGCTACTGGCTTGAATGAAGTTGCCACATGTAAATGAGAAACCTTCCATGAGCCAAGGAAAAAACAGACTCCCACACTCTCCAGAAATCCATGCCAGGTTTCAGCTCACTTACCTCGAGGTGAGCAGGTGAGACTAGACAGACACCTGAGGTTTCGTTGGCTGAAGGCATCACTAGGAACGGTAGTCATCCTGCTTGTCATTTCTACCTGCCGTAGTGATGTGGGCTCCCTTTGAAGTCAGTGGAGGGAAATATAGGCCCCCAGATGGTTTTAGTGCTCTGATCTCTCTCTCATGTCCCTTTTCTGAGAGAGAAAAGTATCTCTAGAGGGCATTCAGTTCATCTGAACATACATGTTTCTGGCCATAGTGGGACATAAAATGAACCTAGTGTCACAACTTTTAACACAAGATCAAAAGTCCTGTGTCCACAGGACTCCAAGAGTTCTATCATCTTATCTTGTCAGTTCATATATGCTAAAATTGTTCGGCGGTTAACTTTGTACTAGCAAGGTTTATGCCAGATGAGGCATTGTGTGTTGTTGCTGTCTAGTTTTATCCGAGATAATGTAGGTATAATAAATCCAGACCCAAACCAATCTTTAGATTAGACAAATGGTAAAATCTTCTTAAAGTAGTAACTTTCCAGATCACTCCAAGTGTAGCAATACTGAAACTGATGCTATCGTTTTATTATTATTGAATATAGATGGGGTGTGTCCTGACTCTACAGTTCTTTGTGTGACCCTTAGTTTGCTAGTATCAGGCACTCACCATAGGCAATACTGCCTCAAGAGAGAAAATAATTTTGTGAGAAAATCCTGGAAACAGACTTTTACACTCGAAGTTTTCTTCTGTTTAGTGACATTCATATAGCAGTGCCTTCTGCTTGCTTCAACTAATACCCACATTTTTTTTTCTAAATTTCCAGTAATTTTTCCCTCTCTCCCTTCCCCTGGAATCAGAGGATAGTGGCTAATGGCTTCCTGAATATACACGCTGTCTCATAACACCTTGCAAATTAAAGAGAACATCTCACTGAAATAAGAAGTTAAGTCTAGTAAAAATGCAAATTAAACTACAGAATAGAGCAATATCTGGATGTCCAGTACTGGAAGGAATTCTCCTTGTCTTCATTGGCCTTTGTACTTTGGAAATCAGAGTGTTAAATGGGATGATCATGGGAAAAGTTCTACTGGCTTATCTTGCCATAATAAGCTAGTCGTTTCAATATAGTGTGGTCGGTCATTCACTTCATAGCTACAGTTTTCTATTCAGTTTGACCAGCCACTTGGAATTTCCAAGTGTCAGCTGCAGTTTCAAAACTACTTTCCAAAGGATAATTATGCAGATCTATCTTTAGATGCTTAAGTACCTGCTTTAGACACAGAAGCGCAGATATAGGCACAACCTTAAAAATGTAGTCCACAGTAGTCCCTCCAGGCCTCAGACATGAGCACTAAATTAAGAAAATGACACTGTGCCTTTGTCTGTCTCTCAATGGTTTGCTTATCGCCAAAGAGACAACTGTCAAAGAGTTTATACTCTTCAATATGGTAATGTCTCCACAACAGTTAGCATGAGTTAATATCAGTCATCAAATCAATGGTGGTGGTTTAGTGAGGAATGTACCATAATGTCTGCAATTTTCAGTCTTGCCTTGTGTTGTTGCCTAGGCACCTAGGGTTTACCTGTACTTACCATTTTGTTTTGACGTGTTAGTTTAACGATTTCAATGTACTTCGGGTTTGCCAGATTCTCCCTCAGAAACTGCAAGCCATACAAACCTAGAAGGAGAGAGAGAGAACTTTGGAGCATTTTATAACTTTTGAAAGAAAAAAAGAAGACTCAATTTGCAGAGAATACCTGACTTTAGTTTATGCATTAGCTGTCCTTTAGGTTTTGCTCCAGACTGGAGTGAATTTTCATCAAGGCTTTCCTCAGCATCAGAAATTTACAGGTGATCCAGGGACATTTAATTTCTTAAATGTTATTTTTCATAGTTAAGTTTTAGGTATGACCCTGGAGACAAGAGATCCTCCATGAAGTTAGATAAACCTCTTCGGTTCCTCTATTAATTTTCTCCTCCTCATCTTCGCCTGCATTTTTTTTCTGACTTTCTCAACATGTGTCATAATTTGACTTGAAAGCAAAATGGAGCATCTTCATTTTGTGTTTCTTACTTTACAAATTCTTTGGAGTTTGCATAGCTTTCTTGACATTCACATTTTAAAGACTGCTGTAATACTTCATAGTTCTTCTCTATCCACAACATACTTGCAAATTCATTTTGCATCCCTCCAGAGAAGAAATATGGTACATATAGAAGATAAGGTATGTTTTATCTCCTATACACAGGAAGCTTTGAGCTTTTTAAACAGTTTTGCCACTTCTGCCCTGCTGAAAAGTTGTGGAAAAGTAACATCATCTCTCAATATATGTGTTTGAACTGTAAGCTCTTTGGGGCAGGGAATGGTTTGTGCCATTTGTAGTGGGCTTACAGTCTTACTTGGAAAATGTTATGGGAACCAGTCAGTCAGGTGCTTGTGCAGGTGCTCTTGACCCAGTTGATGCTTTGAGAGAAACACTTCCTTCTACTATTTTCTTTTTTTCCTTCCCAGAGCAGAAGGCATCTTCAGCTGGTTTTGCTTGTAAATCACACTGTTCTCATCTGCAGGGCTTTGGGGCTGCAGAGAATTATTTTATATCCAACAGGACTTTGTTTCATGTACTGTGGTTTTGATGCAGATTTGGGAGGTTCCAGGGAACAGTCTTGCAGATGATGAATCACATGAGAATAAACCAGATTTTTCTTTCCTGCTAAAATGGATGTGTTTCTTTCTCTCTCCAAACATGTTTTGTTATTCTGGCCTTAATAGCATCTATTACTAATAAAGACTTAAAGTCGATTTTTGTCAAAAAAACCCTTAAAAATCAAAGAATCATTTGTTAAACCCCTGCAACAGTATTCTCTGATAGAATCATTGCTTCACTTGGAAGACATCTATATTGATTCAGAAGATGTGTACAAGTATTAGCCCTCCAAACTCCAACTGACACTCAAGTGGTAGCTATAAGTGGATGACTTTTGTTCTGTTTAATTGACTCATATCCTGCGTTGGTGGAATATCATAATAGTGGAAGATGTGATCAAAGCAACAATGCATGAGCAGAGCCATTTCTGCACTGGCAGATACCTACTGGAATTCCCATTTCAGTGGCAGATTTATTGTTCCTTTCGGGTAAAGTTTGTACATTGCAGAGTTTCTCACATTTCAAGTATGAATTTGCTCTGCGGTGTTTTTGCTATAGCATCTCCTAATTCAGATGCTGTAGAACCAGATGTTTCCTTTCATGTAGTTAGTGATCACAAGAAAAAAAAAAAAAAAAAGCTAATGTAAAAAAAAACTTGGCAAGTGACAACTCGAGTGCAGAATTTTGTAATGCTGAATCTGTGTGCCTCATATTAAACTAATTCCAAAACAGGATACTGCCGTGTATGTCTAATATCCCTTTCCTACCACACCCGAGAACAATTTCTGTGCTGATCATACCTATTTCAACAAGAAGCAGGCACAGATTTCATCCATTTTATTGTCATAGATAGAAAAAAAGCATTAAAAAAGCTCAGAAGCTTTGAGACGCTGTATAGCAAGACTCTCCAAGTTAATTGTGCTACTACAGTGACAGTAACAATCGTCCTGTTTGTTAGTCATGTCCAAAATTAGCAGATTTGCACAGACTTAATATTTGCTAGCTGCTGATCCTATAACTTAAAAAGAGCTTGGATAAAAATTATGCCTTAATCTGGTCATACCATTCATGGTAATTCATGCCATCCTTGATTAGGAGCATTTACTCTGCATGAGTAAAAACTTCACAGTTCCATCTGCAGTAATTGCACAGATCGATTCTGCAATAATCCATCTTCAATTTCAGTCTCCTTTTTGGGATATGATTTTCAGCAAAGTTTAAATGGAGTTTATTAGTATTGCCTCTTGATCTGTGCGATGCCACGATTTGGGTAGCTTGGAGGAAACTACTTAAGAAAACCCATAGTTCACACTTCTTCTAACCACAGACTGCTATTTATTATTGGCAGGAACAGAGCATGGGCTTTAGAATTTAAGTAAAAAGACCTCTGGCAATGAGGAAATGAGCCTAGACATTTTTCATGAATGAGGCAGAGCTGCTTAACTCTGACTGGCTTGTCTTCTTTTCTTCCTATTCACATCCCTCAAGTCCCACCTTCCTGCCTTAAAAGGCATCTCGTTCCCTGGCAGCAGGACAAGTATCTGTTTGATGTTAGCACCCTTTTATTTGCTTAAAAGCATCTTTTTTTCAAGGCAGTAAATTGAAAATGACTACCGCATCAAGAACTAGCCAATTTCCAGCACTCCCTGCAGAAGTGGTCTGCTTTCACGTTTCAGAGATATCATTAATTTTCTGATGAATAATGAGATCAGAGAGCTTGCATGCTGTATTATGTGTAGGAAAATGCTTATGTAAATTAGTATGGCTGTAGTAGCTTCCCAGGGGAACTTTAAAGCTTATCATATCATTAAATCTGATAACAATTCATTTTTAAAGTAATGCAAGAAAAAATAAAGGTCTATTCGCCATCTATTTGTAGTAATATGTTTATAATGTGAAAGAGAAAGGAAGGCTACTGGATCATATATGAGAAAACGCAACTAGAAATTCCTTTGGCTTTGCAAGCTGCACTGTGTATTGAGGGGAAAAAAAAGCAACCCATATATTTACATAGTTTAACCTTGTGAAGTACCTTGAAGTACATTGTCAGTTTTCCCGGATCTCTACAGCACTTCCAAAGCCCTTCTAGTACATAGCTTTCAGGAAATCTGATTGGATTCCTGGGTGCTAATTTGCAGCAAAACACAGCAATAGTGTGGTTGTGGCTGCTGACAAATGCCCTGCTGAAGAAGAACACTCCTGGGGTTTTTAAGGAGCCACTGGAGAACAGATGCACATCTTCCAGGGAATGTGGGTGGGAACTGGGTGTTTAGCAGCTCTTTTTATCTTCGACAATATCTTTCTTTATATATCCTTTCTGTAAGGTGCAATTATAAGTCTCCCCAGTAACACAGTGAAGTTGCCCCATCCCCTTCCCTTCTCTAGTCCTAAAGCGCTAACTGACCTTAGAAGGTAAGGCATGTTGTTATTACTGTATCTATGTTGAGTAACTAACCATGATTGGTTTGTTAAATAACAATATTTTGCACTTTTAGGCTTTTCCTCCCCAGAATCTTGCAGCATTTTGTGAATGCAAATATGGCTTTACCAGGAGATATTTTTATCTGTTAGCAGAAACTGAAGTGATCCATTCTTTGAGTTCACGTCATGGGGGACTGCAGTCACTATCACCACTCGTCTGTGACAAGCCCCAAATGAATACTGCGGAGTGGAAGGGGAGCACAAGGTGATGCAGGTGTACACTGATAGGAAGACAAGAGATTCTTCTTTTTATTCTAGATCATTTGCTCTCCCATGTTAAATATTAGTGACATTTTTTTTTCCACATTTGTCAGAAAGTGGAGAAGAATGAATCTTGTCTTCAGGCATGATGAATGGAAATTGGAGCTGATTCAGAAAAAAAAAAAAAAAAATCAGGGCAGCACTTAAACTGAGACATAAGTGCCAGCCTGAATAGGGACAGAGTTAAGCCTCTGCTTAAATGCTTTCCTAAACAGGGGATATTAACACTAACTCCCTTGCTGAACAATGTATTATTACTAATGGAAGTAACATTCAGATAGGCATGAAAATTTCTGATGCTTTCTTTAACTGTTTTCTGCTGCTACTTGCAGGCCAGCTGGCTGCTGTGCACTTAGAGATCCCAGGAAGAGCAGACTCCCAGCAATTTGCCAAAACAGCCATTCTAATCTGAAGTGCTGGTTTAGAGGAATATGGCATGAGGTGGTGACTCGAAGGTCATGTGAGGGAGGTGGGGACTCCTTTTGGACTCAGAGAATAATGAATGCCTTTTGCTATAGAAAGCTTGGCCAACTGATGATCAAGTACCAATGGAATGTAGGTACATTCAGTACCAAAACAATACAAAACTATACAAATAAATATTTTGACAGATTTCAGAAAAAAAAAATCTGATTTTGTAAAATCTGATCACAAAACTAAGGAGACTTTGTCCTGGGATATTTACACTATACAAAGATATTTATACTATAAATATCTGAATATCACTTGTGAAACTGGAAATAAATCTATAAAAATACTCAGTTTCCCAAAACATTCTAATTGACCAAAGCTTTTTTTGAAATATATTTCCCCTCCCCAGTATGTAATTTTAGGTGCATTCTCCTTTTATTTGCTACTGATCATTCACAGACATTTTAAGTAATTTTCAGCTGTCAGGTTAAAACCTCAAGTCAGGTGCTTTGTCCAGCACAGAGAGTAGTGGGACAAGGTGATGTGCCTGGAATTGTGCATGGCTACTTAAGCTTGAGAGTCGCTTGGAGCCTTCCCAGTGCCTTTATTCAACAGAGTCAAGTTGGTTATATCAGGTGCATCATCCCTGAGCCTCACTGCTGAGCTGTGCCAACATTAGAAGTGTAGTGAGGCACCATCCACCCTTACAGTGCTCCTCTGGTCATTGTTTGTCTGCATCTTGTCCATAAGGGGCAGTGTGTGAGGCAAATCATGCTCTTGGGCTTTTCTTTTCTTGAAAGAGTTCCTTTTGGAACACATTTCTGGGATAGAAAAGAGAAAAAAAAAATGTGTTTGGGAATGATCACCATAGATTTAACAAGATAAATCATGCTCCACCTGTCTGATTACCTGGTATGATGAAATGACTAGGTGTGGATGAGTGAAATGTGGTGCATGTCATCTACCTCCACTTTACCAAGGCTTTTGTCACTGACTTCTACTGCATTCTTCTATCCAAGTTAGAAAATTATGATGCACATGGAAGGACAGCTAGATGGGTAAAAATCTTGTTGGATGACTGGGCTTACAGGTAATGGATCATATTCTGCCTTCATAAGAATCCCCACAGAAGTCTTTACTAGGTCCTCTCTTGTTTAATATCTTTGCCAATGACCTGGAGGAGGTGATGGAATGTTTAGATTTCTGCAGATGACATAAAATTTGTAGGATTAGTCAATACACTCTAGAGCAGGGTTGCTATCCAGAAGGACCCAAACAGGCCGGAGGAATGGGCCAACAAGAACTCTATGAATATCAACAAGGACAAATGTAAAATCTTACACTTGGGAAGGAAGAGACTCTGGCAACCATACAGGCTGGGGACTGACTGGATGGGAAGCAATTCTGCTGACCTGGTGGTCTTAATAGACAGCAAGTTGAACGGAAGCCAAGAGCGGACCCTGGCAAGGGAGGTCATTATACCCCTCTACTCAGCACTGACTAGAGCACATCTAGTGTAGAGGATCTCACTGAGAATGAGTTCCAGACCCAGAGCTGCAGATCCAGAAAGGGAGAGGAGGATGAAAGTGACAGAGAAGCAATCACTGCTGAAACATGTTGGCAAACAGGCAAGGAAATCAACCAGAGCTCCCTGAGATGCTCCAAGTAGACAGGGGATCCTCAAAGTGGAAGATCTGCACAGGTCTTAGAAATTTTTATTCACCTTGGAAGACCAAAGGATGGAAAATGGGACATTCTGTCTGCGAAAAGACTGTGGACTACAGACTTGTCAGAGGGTCTGAAGAACAGATCATCTCAGGTGATCAGCTACAGGTAACCTGCAGCTCCTGTTGTTACAGATAAGAAATTACAGGGGGACAGTCTTTCCTTTTGCTGTTTAAAGACCTACAGACTCCTTGTGGGTGAATATACTACTGTTGCTTACACGATGTTTCATTTCCCAGTTTTCTTTGGTGGGATTGTGAAAAGTTTGAATAATGTTTCCTTTTTTTTTTTTTTTTTGGTGCAGTTGCAGCAAAAACATCTGTAAAAAGCTGATGCACTCAGCTGAATTGCCTATTGCACAGCATGAGGCAGAGTGGTTACACTTCTATAACAGAACAACAAAAAACTGGGTTATTGGATGACAAGGAGAAATAATTCTGAATTACTAAAATGTGTGGGTTTTGTGGTAATTTGTTTGAATGGAATACAAGAAATATACAATGCATGGAGAAAATCAGGCTAGTTCTCTTAATATTTGGATTTAAATTACATATGAGTTTACTATGAAAAACAACAAATTATCTATAAGAATTAAGGTAATCTTTCCTTTAGGAGGGCATTTATCAGCAGGGTCAGAGATGACCACTGTCAGGATTAGGTTTTGGGACAGGGTTTGGTTAAAATACTCAAAAATTTTGACTGATGGATCTAAGCAGTTTGCTGTGCCTTTACTTTGGAAAGTTTTCAGAGGAGCCTGGAGCTGTGGATAGGAGTTCTTAAAACAGCAAAAACAGTAAGAAAATTTAATTCTGCCTTTCAAACTGCTTTAAAGTGTCATATGATAAGACACTATTTTCAGACTCTTTTCTTAGCACTCAGAGTTGAAAATCTAATCTGACAATTCTGTTACCTGAAGGACCAGATTCTGCTCTTACACTCATGCTGAGCAGTACTCTGTAAATACTCCTACTACAGGTCTCCATGTGGAGAAGAGCATTGCTCAGTGTGTTAGAATAATGGTGTTAAAAATGAAGCTTTCAATTTGATTAAACACTGACACACAATCATATTTTAGGGGTTTGTAAGACTAATAAGATATGCAACATTTAAAGCTCTACTGTGCAATTTTGTGAGTTAATGTTTGTTTTCACTAGTGAAATTAAATAATGGTAATGGGATCGTATTTTTTTCTGACACTCAGTGTTTCAAAGATGTCTAATTCCAGATCACATTATATGCCCAAAATATAGTCATGAGTTTTAACCAAGCGTATGAATAGTTAAAAATGTTACATCCTTAACATTCCACTTAAATAGCATTACAAACCAGCTGAAGCTCATATAAAGCCTAGCTTTAATTACTGGGAGATGGCAAGGAAATAGGGGCATTTAATTTCTGTATGTGTTTCCACACTGAACAAATTATATCAACTTCAGCAGATTGCATGTGAATCAAGAAAATGCTAACATTACTCATTCATAATTGTGGACCGCCAGGTGCTCTCACATGAGCAGGAATATGTCTGAAAAATTTCAACAAGTACATGCCACAAAAATAACCACCTAATCTCATGTGGTGCTGCTTTCAAGGTAAAGGGAATGTACCCCCTGTGGTGGTATATACTGATGGAAGGAACCTAGAATGAACCATGTGTTTTGCATGTAGTCTCTGATGAAATCAGGCATATATTAGTGTTTCAAAAATTAGTTAGAGTTCCTTGATTATTATTTATATATTTGTGCATATTTTATAACTATTTGAAGTGTTTAGATTTTTTTAAAAGACATTTTTTTTGCTTTGGTGATGAATGAACATACAGGATGAATCTGCTATTTTTTTACCAAGTCAGCAAGGCAGGGCTACCTACAGTATCTGTAACAGCAAAGAAAAGAGGTGGTGATGGGTGGAAAATCAGAGACATGCCACTGAACAGGGACGGTGAAATGCATCTACTACGACTGGTGGAAATATTCCAAAGGCCCAGGGCAGAGTTTCTCTCACAATCTGCCTTCTTGAATTATTCTAGCTACCTGCACAGATAGTGGGATATTTGTTGGATCAGAAAATGAGAGAAAAATGTTTTAGCTCCTGGCATAGACCACTTATTACTAAGTTCTGGCTTTCTCTTCCTTGTTTTCTTTACTCCTGGGAGTAAAGCATTTCCTTGGAGATGTTTGGTTTCGATGAAATGACTGCTTTCACTGATGATTTCCCAGCTGGGAAATCGATGGGAATTCAAACGATGGGAAAATGCATTGATGGGAAAATGCAAACGAACTGGAGTGACAGGCTAAAGGCAGCAGCATGGGAGCTGGCTGAGTGGGAAGACTGAAGAGCAGGGAGCTAGGGAAGAGGGAGGTGAGAGCTGAGGGTCCTAAAAACCAAATAGGCCTGCTGGGGAAGGACCAGCAGCAGTCAGAGCAGAAAAACACAGGGCTCTGGCCTGCAGGCAAGAACCTAAGGTGGAATTCTCCCAACCGGATGCCTGTTTTATAACTCTTGTCTGAGTGGTCCATAGGGGCTGGGCTGGGAAGAATGGTTTTGTTCCTTCTGTGTAACTGTGTAGCTCTGTACTGGTAGTTGTGCCTAGAGTGTTTGCAACATTTTGTTCTGGCTTCTCTAGCAAATCCACCTTTTGTTAATTCATTGGAAACTGTGAGTTTTTATGTGAGCCCAGTGAGGGCTACATCCTGTTGGTCTAAACATACTGGGAAATGGCAGCATTTACACATGATTTTTAGGTGTCTCCCCAATATTACCCGACATTACACTGGGTAGCAAGAGGCTGGTATGCCACAACATGCATAGCAGCACCTTCTAGTAGGGTAAATTGCATTAATAAACTGGATGCATAGGCAAGATTGGCAGAGGTTGAATGAGCACTGCTTCCAGATTCTGAAGACCTCTCCCAAATCCCACTCTCCTCTGATGTTGAATTCTATTTCCTTTTTGCTCTTTGAGCTAATAGTGATTACTTCATTCATGTTTACAAGCATTTCTCTGCAATGGTTGGACAGTAAATATATATATTTATATGTATGTATGTATTTAGCGCAAGAGCTGAGATCTGCACTGTGTTACAGGTCTCAGGAGCTCAAGATTGAGGTTCAGTGGGCAGTACTATCAGACTTGCAAGACCACAGTGAGAAGCATCAGCATGCATGTTCTTATGCTGCGAGTAAATCAGGGGTGTCCTCATATAGTTGTAGTGTAGATGCTACCCAGTGGGCACGCTTTTTGCTCCTGTTTTTGCTAACATGGAAATAGATAGAAAGTGAACGCATCTATCATTTCATGAGAGGCACTCAGGGCATTGTAATAGCAAGTGTCAAATTTTCTTCTGCTGTAATTTACTTTTTTCCTTCTTCTGCAAACTGTTTCATCGTGTGTTTAGATATTTTGATCTTTAATAGCAGATGATTAAATGATTGGTTAATATTTTGATTGTACAGAGGCCTTAATTATGCCAAAGCCCAGAGCTGCGAGGGATAGTAGCAAGCTGCCTTTAGGACACAGCTGTCTGAAAATCTACCCCTTGGGAGACTGTCTATGCAGTAGTAATAAACTGCCCAGTAATCCTAGGGCTTTCCAGTTAAAAACATTCAGTACTAAAAGGCATGAGCATTGTCCATGCTTTCTCACTCTCACTCATTTTCCAGAATAAATGGTCAGGCTGTATCACTCTTGTATGTCCAAAACGCTACATTTGGAACAATTGTTAAGCTCCTGTCTGTAGCAGGGGGTTAAGAGCAAGAAGATCGTGGTAGGAAATAAAGCTTTAATTTATCCTGTGTGAGAAACAGTGGAAATAGCTAATCCCATCTCTGTTGGCCCCCCACAGCAACTCCACTGACCCAAATGGATGTGGGGTATTACATTAAAGCATTATATCACTGGAACAAATCTTATTGCCCAATTTTCCAAGGCGAAGGTAGGCAAGGCTAAATTCTGATCTCTTCTGAAAAGGGGAGGTCCTCAAGATATAAATTGCCATAACTGAGATTAGAGTCTGTCCTATTTGGCTGTGGCAGTTTTTGGAAGCAGCTGTCTACAGAAATTAAGAACATCACATAAATCACTGGTAACAAAGAGGTTCCGGACTTCAGCCTCCAGCAGCTTCTAACTATGTGTCTCTATAAAACTGATGGTTCCTTAGGCAGCCATTTTGTATTCAAAGAGATTCAGCTGAATGTACTGGACAATCACACATTTCCTACAGCCTTGGAGAAACAATGATATTTGCGCAGTACAGGAAATCCAGGTAGAGGCAGCTTGTGGAATACCTGTCAGTCAGAAATGGGACTCTAATAATGGAAATCTGCTAAACACGAAGTGCTCTTATCTCAGCTACTTAGCTGTAGAGAGAAAATGGTATTGGGTGTACAGTGATATATTCCCATGTTTATCATGGTGGGCACAGTGCACGGAATAGAGTCAAAGCACAGTATGTGCATGGGTGTGAATAAATAGCTCTTACTCATGTGCCTTGAAAGGAGGTCTGTAGAGGAATTTGTTCCTCTTTTTCATAAATAGTGGATTTTACTGGAAAATCCCACTGCATTCTATGCACAAAATAATCTGATGCTGCTTTGATTTTGGATGCATGTCCCATGATCATGATTATTATGTTAGTTTATGTTTATTATGATAGTTTAACTGATATTAACAGATTAACAGTGATTCTGGTAGAATTACTGTAAGATATGCCTACAATAGGTCAGACCATTTTCAGTCGCTTAAAATCACTATAGCTCCACAAGCATTACTTTGAAATGGTTGAAAATGTTGCTCATGCCTCCATTGATATCAAATTGGAGATTTACTGTTAAGATAAACTTCTGATTTACTGTTAATGGACTGCTGGTTTCATCTCCATCCCATATATTACTCAGGCATAAATTTTGTTCTCTTTTCTGTAGTCTTGGATAGGATTTTCCTAACGGGAATAAATAGATTCCGTTAATCATCAATCCAAATCATTTAGTTAATATGTCTTAATGAATGTCACAGGTTTTGGCATATATTGTAATGCTTATAATTGGGAAGATCCAGTCTAGGTTATCCATAAGAAAGCTGAGACAACTGATCATGGTTAGTATAGTAATATCAGTGCAGAGAAAGAATTCTGGCAGTTAAAACAAACAAACAAACAAACAAACAAACAAACAAACAAACAAACAAACAAACAAACAAAACGACCCCCTATAATGAGCCTCTGAGCTTACACAAACTCAGATTAGATATAAATGTTTAACCTGAAGGTTAATTAGCTTCTGAATGTTCTGCTCGGGCTGTACAGGTTATTGGGCGAGGCCAAAGGGCTGTGTGTTATGCAGGAGGCCTAAACAGATAAAGGACTATGATGAATTTCTGCTAAATTGAGATTACATTCAGCAGTGCAGTACTTAAGTGTTTCAATTTGTCTGAAGATAGCTGGACAAGTTTTTCTTTATCCCTTATACCAAAAAAAAAAAAAAAAAGCTATACATTTTGGTTGTGTCTTTTAATGCATTTTGGTATATTCCCAGACTCCAAAGGTGACTCTTACTTTTCTTCTGTTCTGGAAAGCTATTTTTCATATATATAAAGCATTTCATCCGAAGGCATGTTGCAAAGATAAAACTTAGCGGTGCTACCAATAAATGCCTAACATGGTAGCTTTAGAGGCTGTGTGAGGAGGTCCTCATTTGCTCAAATAAATCTAAAATTCTGAGTATGTGAGGTTAACAACAGTCTAATTTTATAGGCTGCTAAAAGGACCTCTGTTTTCCTAGCTAGTGAATGGTTCGAACACAGATTTGGAAAGAAGTTTTTGATTTGTAAATACAGTTCCTTGCACCTGTCTCTTTTCTTTGGAAGTGTCTCCCTCAAATATAGGGAAATCCTGTTATTTCTCTATTCATGAGCTAATTAGAGCCACAGAAGAGATTGAGTAGCTGCTCTGCGTAAAGCTTTTTTAAAGCTTTTAGTCATGAGTGAGTATCTGGCTTTGCAAAGGGTAATAAACAACACAATTCCTTCCTAGTGTGGAAGCAGCAGGAGTTAGGCACATGAGGGAAAGGCAGTGCTGTTACAACACGGTGAAGGAACTGCTGACATCCAGAGAAACTAGAGAGGGCGTGATAGGAAAAAAAAAACAACCAAAAACTTTGAAATATTCTGTTTGTGCGTGGGTGCTGCACAACTGCTGGAAAAGGGGGGCATTAGATATTGTTCCTCTTCTCTAAGAAAATCCTTTCCAAAGGGTGGGGCTGTAAAATACCTCAATGTTATAGTTAACATTTTAGTAAAATATTGTTGTAGGACAGAGGTCTCTGAATATGAAATTGCTCTTGACTCATAGACCTGTCATAGAAATTCTGGCACTTTTTTCCTTAAAGGGATCAAAATCCATTGCAGACGCTAGCTGTAACACAGCTTTTTAAATACTTCCCGTTTTATGTGGGAGAATTGTGATTTCTCTAAGGGCAAAAAGAACCATGAAATGTCCTGTAGAAAGCAGGAAGAGTGTATGAAGGAGCCCTGTGTCTCCCCTACATGAGAGCAATCATGGAAAGGATATGGTGTCTGCCCAGAAATTGCTTGAGGACTAGTGCTGATTGTCCCCATCCTAGAGGGGTGTGGGCTGCGCATGGTGTCAAGGGACCCTTACCATGGCACGTCCATGGAAGGTGCAGCAAGTGGAAAGGCACAGAGGGTATTCGTTTGTGGAAAAAGGGGTGCTGCATGAGCATTTGTGCAAGGGAGGCTTGAAGAAACCTGAGACCATGCTGGGGCAAGGGCAAACTCCCCAATGGGACTCCATGAGCTTGCTGTGTTTGTGATCTCAGCTTTTCCTCTACTGCCTGCTTAAAGTCTCCCTCTGCAAAAAAGGATTGTGGAAGTGGAAGGTCTTCAGGGCAGGGGCTGTGTTTATTATGTATCTAGCACCGGGAAACCTTCCATTTGCAGGGCCTCTGGGCACTACTGTAATGTGGATGGTAAATAAGTGTATTGACATGATTATTTTTTAAGGCAGCAACTTAGCGGAGTGCTGAAGAAATATGCACAGTTAAAGTGACCTTGTGATTTTGAAAGGAAGCCCTGTTACTTGTTTTGAAACACATTTCCACAGTGACCTCCCTTGTTCTGCACACATGTTCTGCCTGGAAATGCCAAAACAGGTTGTACACTGTGTTTTTAACTGAGTAAAGGTTTTGTTGAAATACAGAATTTCAGTCAAAGGCTGTCTGGCCAGAAGACTACATTCCTTTAGCTGTTGCTGATTGCACCACTATCTTTTGTCTGCATGGTTTTGCTGACAGGGTATCAGAGAAGAGCTCTTGGGGTGAGCAATGATGAGTGAGGGGAGCTGTATGTATCAATGTTGCTGCCACAGGGGTGTCATCAGGGGTCAAGTTCTCAAGCTCCAGAGAGGACCCTCCAGTGCCCAATGATTAGTCAAGCCAGGCACCCTCCACAGCACAGCAACAACATTTTGCATAGTGTGACTCTTGTGCAAGGAGATGCACAATGTAATATACGTTGTGAGGGGCTGTGCAAGGGAGCTGCTATTCTTGGATCCATTGAAATTGAGGGGACACAACCGTGCCGTTTCCCAAGGGTCTCCCTGCAGTCTCATTGAAGCAAATAGGCTGAACTAGATTTGTGAGTGGAAATGGTTGTGCTAAGATCTCCCAAGCACACATGCTTGTCCTGATGAAATGCAGCTTTTGGGGCTGAGGCTGGGTGTGTTTTGAACTAGGATTAAAAACCACCTGAAATCCTAGCTGGGTGATTTTTTTTTTCTTCTGGCAAATAGGAATTTTGCTGAAAAATGCAGTTTTGATTGAACTGACTACATTTTTATTTTGAATTGTTCACAAATTTGAATTATATAACTACCAACTCAAAAATACTCCAATATTTCAATATATACTGATAGAGCAAAAGGAAATGGCCTCAAATTATGCCAGGGGAGGTTGAGGTCAGATATTAGGAAAAATTTCTACATGGAATGAATGGTGAAGCATTGGAACAGTCTGCTGAAGGAAGTGGTGGAGTCACTGTCCCTGGCAGTGTTCAAGAAATGTGTAGATGAGGCTCTTAATGTCATGGTTTAGTAGGCATGGTGGTGATGGGTTTACAGTTGGACTTGATGATCTTAAAGGTGCTTTCCATCATAATGATTCTATGATTCTATATTTGCTGAAAAGTTGGAGAAAAATACAAGGACACACCCTTGACAAAATTGAAGGAAGAAAATTTGTCCAACTTCTTATCTGATTGCATTTAGGATGTGGAGGACACAAGTTCAATTCTATTCTTCTCCTGAGAGGATTTGCTCCTAAATCACTTTCCTTAGAAATTTTATAACTTTTGTTTTGGTGAAGGGTATGGGAATGCTCATGATTACGGCTGTGGGGGCTGCTCTGCTTTATCAGAAACACGTAGTTATTTACCACACACTGGGGGACAGGGACAGAGAAGGGGATATATAGAAGTGATTGCCTGCCTGCTCACTCGGACAGCAAGGTGGAGCATCTGAGCCACAAGCACAGTTGGGGTTTTTTTGTTTGTTTATTTGTTTTCAAAGAGATTCCCATCAGCCACAGGGACCAAGGGGCACTCTCACACCTCTACTCTCTGTGAAAGTCCTGTGGTGATGACAGCACAGAAGTGGAAGAGGTGCTGACCCAACCGACCAGTTTGAGTTTCCTAAGGTGCAGGGAAGGATCTAAGTCTCAGGCTCTGCAAGCATGGCCCATCAGCCTACCCAATATTGGGAAAAGGGGAACACAAGTACCTTCTCCCTTTAGTCCATACTTTAAGTCGTCATTTAACCTATTATTTATTGCTTTTAAACAGGGAGAAACTCTTGTTTCAAACCTCATGTATTCTTATTCTATGAAAGCTGAAATATTTTGTTTAAGAGTGTAGAAAAATAAACTAACAAAATCATTATCTGAACTAAAATCAATCCTACTCCTGTCTTGGCTGGGAGGGATGGAAGGAATCTAAAGTCACAATTTGTTAAGAGCTTGAACATATCTGTGGATGTGCTTTGGTACAATTTGAGAAGGATGTGGCTGACTCCAGAGAAGGGGCTTTGCCATGGGAATGTATATTTTTCACAGTTCTCTGAGAGGGAATTGGGAGATCACAAATGCTGCAGTGGGATTCTCCTTGGTCCATTTTCATGGGGTACTATTTGGTAGGACATCCTCTTCATCCAGTTTCCAGGACCACTGTAGCAGAGGGATAGGAAAGAATTTAGACAGGAATAAGAGCTGAGTGAGATGACTCATGTAATAATTGAGTGACGCTTCAAAATAAAACTTTCCTTTCATGGGGAATTTGGACATGTCTTTAACTTAAAAGCACTGATTGATTTTTTTTTTTTTTACCTAAAGAAATCTCAGAATTTTTCTACTAATGATATGTGTGTGTATATGTACATATATAAAGGCAGTATTTCAAATTGAAATAAAATTATTTATTTTGAAAATTTAAAAAAAAGTTTTGAATTGATGTTTGGATATGGAAACTCTGATTTTATTTTGGCCTCTCTGTAAAGGGACCATTTTCTTGAAAATGGTCAAATGCTTTAGCAATCATTTGTACTACAATTCTTATGGATAGATCAAGTAAGTGTACAAAGGGTGAAAATGTCATTAACTATTGGTTGGGGAAGTTTCCTAGTATTTCAGAACTTCAGATTTAAATTCAGATTAGGATTTTTCTTTTATTATGGTGGATTAAAGCAAGAACTTCCCATCTCTTCTACAAGCACGCGGACCCATCTGAAGAGCCAGCAGCTCTGAAATGAGGGAAGTCCCACTCAACATACACAAGAGAAAGTTCCAGTTCACCATCCCTCGAAGCATCCTCTTGGGTAAGTTCTGGAAGTGTGGGTTAAATAGGTGGACGGTGAGGTAGATCAGCAACTGGCTGGATGGCAGAGCCCAGAGGGTGGTGATCAGTGATACAAAATCTAATTGGAGGCCTGTGGTTAGCAGTGTCGCCCAGGGGTCAGTCCTCGGCACAAAGTACCCCCTCAGCAAGTTTGCTGGTGATGCGAAACTGGGAGGAGCAGCTGACAGCCCAGAGGGCTGTGCTGCCATCCAGGGGGACCTGGACAGACTGAATAGCTGGGCAATGAGAAATCTTATGAAATTCAACAAAGACAAGTGCAAGGTCCTGCACTTGGGGAAAAATAAC
>VZSV01000092.1:3030572-3073112 GCA_013398735.1 Nothocercus julius | reverse complement strand
TTTCTCATCATCTCCTCTATTTTAAATATCCCATCATTTTTTTCTCCTCAGTGATGTAATCAGCCAAAATAAATCACGGAAAGTATTTAGTTAAAGAAAATATGCTTCCAAACCAAATTGTGTTATTTCTTACCTATTTTTAAAGGCATTGTCACTTTTGAGTATTTTATTTTTTTCTCAGTTATTTTTCATCCCTTTTGCTAATAATGTGATGAAACTCATGGCTCATACCTGAAATGCAGATCAGACTAAACCATATCAATTCATTTGACTTCTTCCCAGCTCAGAACATTTCTATTTCTTGGAACTGTTTCTAGAATTCGTACTCAGGAGATGCAAATCATGCAGATGATGTTTTCTGTAACCAAATGATTTACAGCAATAGTAACAGTAGATATAATCTCAGAGTATTTTAACTGATTTTCTGTCTATCCAAGACCATGCAAATTCCAGCAAACTTTTCAGTTTTCAATTTCATTCTAAGTGTTGTTGTGTTAGACATTCTATGTTAGACAAATACAGGATGGACTGCAGTCCAGATATATCTCCCACACTCTCTCATCTATTGATTTTTGTGATTTCATCGGACTACTTGCCATCTGAAGTCTATGGTGTCATTATGTGCTGCCTCTCTGTTGAGGTTTGATGTGCCTATTGCCAACACCAGATGTTTCATACCGGTTCACATATTCCAGGAGTTCTCTTTCCTGCCAATTACCAACAGTTTATACCCAGAGCATATTCTTTGCCTTATGTCAGGCTCATTGTCTGATACATTTAAAAACGAGTTCACTGCCAGTCATTTTAACTCAACAATAACTTTCCTCCTTCCTGACCTCATTTGCTAATGATTTTGTTCCTTTCTAGCAGTTAACCATGTGTGAATGCCTGAATTAACTTGAAGGTCTTCTTTAGCTGGTGGCAATTGGGATTCTTTGGCAAGGAACATTAAGGGAGATTAATGTGAACACTACATTTATTGGTATTATCATGGATAACGCTTTTACTACAGCAATGCCAAGGGATTGCAGCCAGGTCAGGGTCCCTTCTATACAACTAGTGCCCAACTAGTAGCACTCATGAACAAGAGAAATAAATGGCTGCGGAGGTGGTTATAGGTAGGTAAGAAAAATCAAGATAGTTTAATATTTGGAGAGTGAGGATGAATTTTTGACATTTTCTGTATTGCCCTGATATTTCTCAGAATTGGCTTGTTGTGATATAACTTTTTTTATTTTTTTATTTTTTTTCCTTTAAATACCTCTGAGTTAGAATGTGTCAAATAAGACATCTATTGAATCAGAAATACTACTTTCAAAGGACTTCATAATGTCAGTCTGAATCATGGATTTTCTTACTTATCAGAAATAATTTCTTGCCCAGAAGTTTGTAAGTGAGGTTTTCGTTTCATTTTCCCAGTTATCTAGCTGAAGTGTTCTTGAAAATCTTGTGGGTATTTGGCTGTGCCTCTAGGTGCCTCTGCACCTTTAATAACTCATTCCTGAGACTTGTTTCTCTGGCCAAAGGAGAGGAATTCAGAGCAGCTGTAACTTGGAGGCTAATTGAGACAAACATGGGGAGCACAGGAATTGCTTTGTGTTTGTTTCTTGTGATCACAGTGTCTTAAAATGAGCTAGATGGAAAATCTGAGGGAGCATCAGAAATGTCATTTGTAGGTAGTATGACTTGAATCCTGTAATTTCTCAGTGCCTCTCGCTTCTTGAAATGACATTGGAGCATAGCTGCTATTTCATGAATAGTTCTGTGAGTTGCACGACAGTATCATATACCTGTGGCACATCCAGAATTGCAATCAACATGGAGATGTAGTCTGGTAGGTTGATTCCCACTCCACCTACAGATACCTTTCAGCAGAGAGGTTCTTTGGCTGAGTCATGAAGTTACCTGTGGACTAGCTCCCTGCACCCAAGTTTGCAATGCAAACTTCGGAGCCCATCACCACCAGCAGATGTGAAATCTGACGAATCCCATCAAATGCAAAGCTATTTTTTACAATGAAATTTGAACTCCCTGCTTATTGATGGGAGCAATGGAAGATGTCAATGTTTATACATGACATCCTGCAATCTGTGATAGTGATGAGCAAAAGAATTGTTGCATTTTTAAAAGAAGGCTTCATAAATATTTATTCTTGGTAACAGAGTGCAAATGATTTATACGACTAGAGTGTGACTTCCACTATGTTTGAGACATCCCCTTTAGAGCTACTGCTTCCATTCAGCATCTGCTTTCATTTAGCAAAACTCAGACCAACAGGAATAGCTCTTTCCTTAACTCTCTTGTAAGGTAATGATTCATTTTTTCATAAGGGTTTCAGCATCCACCAGGAAACATACCAATGCCTGGAAATTCTGTTCTCCATGCACACCACATATGCTCAACTCTTTCTACTGCTACAGAACTACATGGTAAGTCAACAGGATTCTCATGTGATTTTAACTGGCATAATAATTAGAAGACACATATTAATTTGCAACACATGAGTGTCTATCTGATATTTAGGTAATCATGGGGCCCCTTATTCAATGCAGTGCAATTCTTTTAATGCAAATCCTTACCTTGTATTACAATGTTAAAAATATAAAATCAGAGGAGAATTAAGAGAAGAAGAAGGGGCACAGTAAACATATGAGAAAGGTAAAATAAGATATTTCAGATACCTGTATAGAACTTCTGGTGCCACAGAAGGGAAATAGATCATTTGTCTATACTTTATATAAGTAGATGATAGAAGGTTGTCTTTTATTGTTTTGTTTTCCGGTAAAAGGATATCTTTGAGCTACTATGAAATCATAAAAATCACAGGAAAGTACAAAGTATTTCAAAGTTTCTAATATTTGTTCTATGTGGGTGTGTGTGACTACGGGACACCTCTCAGGCATTCTGAGTTCATAGGTGCCAGGATATGAAGAGTAGTTGGATTTCATCAGCCACAAACAAACCAAGTACTTGCCTGTGTATGCACAAGTACATGCATACACACTTCATGTGTTGGCTAAGAATTCTTTTAGAGAATGAATAAGATTTTTAAAAGTTCCTACTTACCAAGCTTTTATAAAGCTTGCTAATGCCCATCTTTACTTTTAAGTATCTACGAAACCAAAATAACTGGCTTAAACATTCAGAGCCGAAGTGTTTTCTATCAAGTTCCTTTGCAGTATAAGGATGATAATGGTTGTGTAAAATGTATGGTATGCCAGAAGAATAGAATTTCCATATGTTAATTATGTTTCTGAAAGAATTGAGAGTTGGGAAAAAAGACAAATCTCATTGACTCCTTGTTATTTATTTATTTATTTTTAGAATTTAAATCCTTTCATAAATAAGAGAATTTTGAAAATGAGACTTTGTATTCTAATTTTAAAAAATGCATGTGTGTGTATTTTCTGAGAAATATTCTCTTGCTTCCAAACTTACTCCTTAATTACCAGAACATGAAGCAAAGATCTTTCTTTCCCTTATTTCGAGCACAATTCTGAAGCTTTCCAGCATCAGTAAACTTTCAGCCTTATGTTTATGAGCCCTAACTTTGAAGACTTTTCTTAGAGAAGTTGCATTATCTAGTTAAGAAAATGAATATTAAATATCATTCATCATTTAATGTATGAGAAGTAATCTACAGTTCAGAATGGGCAGACTATACCTGCTGATTTGGTGGCAGGAAGTCTAAATTCTCTCTTGACAAAGAGAGAATTCTTCTGCAGTACTTAAGGTACTGCCTGTACCTTACAGGCATAGGAAACTACTGCTTTCCTAACTGCAGAGTTACAGCAGCTGTGGTGGAGAGAAGCATCTGAAAAGAAAATGCTAATAGGGTTTTTTTTGTTGTTTGTTCATTTGTTTTTTAGTATGTTATATAAAACTCTGATAAAAAAAAGATACACCTCAAATACAAACTATAACCCAGAATACTGTTCCTTGAGAATTTTTTTCTACAGTATGTAGTAAGAAGCAGACTATGCAACCTCATATGTAAGCTACCTGCCTCTTAAAATTACAGATAATGCTTGAATTAGTATGTTCATCACAAAGGCATGAAGAACCTTGTGCGTTTAATGACATTTATGCTGTGCTGGATAACAAAACTACAATCAGTGAGCAAGGCCATTTTACAGAGGTCATGCAGATGTGCGAAGCAGTGATTTTAGGACAGAAGAGGTGCACAAAGATGTCATCAAATATTTCTACAAAAAAAAAATGGAACAAATTCTGCAAACATCTCCAGATGAGTATTCATTTAAATCTACATACGAATTTGCCTCAGCCATACTACTATTCCACTCATTTCAGCTTATTTATTCCCACCAACCAGTGAAGGCAGAGAGGATAGGTTGGACTTCCACATGGAAACATTAATGTTCATGGAGATATCATGGCTGCCCATTTGGGAAAAAGAAGCAAGTGCCATAACCTCAGCTGGCCAGTTACAACTAAGCAATTTACTTTCTCTAGCAAATGTAGAGAAAACTGTTCAAAATCATGTACTAGAAAGTAAAATATTCAAAAATCTCCTCCGAGTTGAATATTTTTGTACTGTATAAAGAACATGACCATTTGCTGAGAGGTACTCCACAACCAGAAACAGACAAGTTAATATCAAGTAAATAGTTTTTCAAAAATTACTTATGTACAGAGCTACCTTAACAACATTTTGTCTGCATGAAAAGGTTTTTATAGATTTTTTTTTCTTTTAATTCTCCTGCTTTTTGAAAGAATATCTTGGAACCATGAATCAAACTGTGTTTAATCTAAACTATAAAAAAAAGCGTTTTTTACAAGAAGAATTTTTTTCTGAAAAAAGAGGTTTTGTTGGAAAAAACACTGTTTAGAAAATATTTTATGTAGTACAATACCAAATAAATCTGTTTTTCAACTAAAGGCTTAGTTCTTAATTATTTCATATGTTTCGATCCCTGTTTGAAAAAAAAAATCTTTAATCACGTCTTCTACTAAAGTTTTATCTGTCTATCCCATCCCAAGGCCTTTTGTACATGAAGGGAGTTTAACCTAGTCTCCTTGTACATGCCCTTTGAATTAGGAGGAATTTGGTGCACTGAGAAAGCGAAACTGAGCAAAAACTATAAAAATCAAGAGTTGCTGGGAATTGGGAGTCGTGAATCACAGCTCACCGGACACTGAGTAGTCAGGGCATGGAGTCCTGGTGGCCTTATCTGTGAAATGGACCGTATGCACAGCGTGGAACAACATCTCTCGTTGGGGAGCGGTGAAGAGGCTGAGGTGAAAAGTGCTATAATTGAATTCTTGCATGAATACTTTTTGCTAGCTCAGTGGGACCTGTTTGCACACAGACCCTGTGGAATAAGTTGCTAGGTGTTTGTTAACTCAGCATGAAAAAAAAAGAGGGGAAAGGAATGGAAAAATCACAGAAGGGAAATTGCTAATTAAAAAGACAGAATACTCCCCTTTTCTCTAAAGCTGGGTGAACTGGGGATAAGCAAACCTGTCCAGTAAGTTTTAAAGGATATTTTCCCTCTCCAACTGGTTTATGTATGTTACAAAACGATTAAAAAAATAGAATTGAGGGCTTAACCCTTGATTGTGTGTCCATGTCAGTCCCATTAAGCAGAAAACCCCACAATGTAGCTTATGGTGGGACCATCAGAGTCTCCTCTGGACATCTCTCCCCACGCAAGGTGCATCCCACTGTGGGTTATGCAGCACGGAAGGTAGGAGAGCACTGGGGATGAATAGAGCAATTGGCCAGTTGTTGAGGCCATCCAGGCACTCTCTGAGTTCTTTGTGAGGGCCAAACAAGCTCCATATCATCACATTGGCATTCCCTTGCCTAGTCTCATTATTAGGTGCATTAGCTGTGGGAACTAAATCCATGGAGAGAAAAAAAAAAAAAAGAGTGGGGGTGGAATTGGCACACATACAAAAAGGCTTTTCCCGCTCAGGCTAACAATTTGTGCCTATTAACTAAAAACGATCATTAGAAAATTCCACCACAGACTTAAAGCTTCAGCAAAGGCTTGTTTCATGTATGCAGTTCTGCCGTTGCATGAACAGATGCAGGTAAGTGCTCCATTATCTTTAAAAAAAAAAATCTTTCTCTCATTTCTTTAATAATAATGCTGTAAAAGACTATTCCTGAAATAATCTGAAATAAACAGAGTTTGCATAAACTTATAATCTTAAAAAAGGAAGGACAACTATATCAGACTGAGCAAAAGTGGATTTGTGGCATTTTTTTTATATTTGTTATTGCCATCTTTCATATAGGTCAAACGAGTGAAAAGATCCTTGAGGAGCAGAACTTCATGAAGAAAGTTCTTAAACATCAATTAACAGACTTAATGAACATCCATGAAATCTTTCCTGAAATACATCTTTATCACGACTGCAATAAAACATGAAGTAACAAGTGAATCTTAGAATCACAGAATCACTATGGTTGGAAAAGACCTTCGAGATCATTGAGTCCAACCATAAGCCTCTCAGCATCATAGCTTGTAAATCGTGTCCCTAAGCAAGCGCCTCATCTACACATTTCTTGAACATTGCCATGCTAGGGATTGTGACTCCACCACTTCCCGGAGCAATGCTTCCAACGCTTGACTACTCTTTCCATGTAGAAATTTTTCCTAATGTCTAACCTGAACCTCCCCTGGTGCAACTTGAGGAAATTTCCTCTTGTTCTATTGGTAGTTATTTTGGAGAAGAGATTGACACCCTGCCTCACCAAAACCTCCTTTCAGGTAATTGTAGAGAGCCCCTGAGTCTCCTCTTCACTGGACTAAATAATCCCAGCATTCTCAGGTGCTCCTCGTAAGATCTGTGCCCCAACCTCTTCACCAACTTTATTGCCCTTCTTTGGACACACTCCAGCACCTCAGTGTCTTTCTTGTACTGGGGGCCCCAAAACTGAACACAGTATTTGAAGTGCGGCCTCACCAATGTCAAGTAAAGGGGGATGTTTCCTTCCCTAGTCCTGCCGGATACACTGTTCCTGACCTCATACAAGCCAGGATGCCATTGGCCTTCTTGGCCACTTGGGCACACTGCAGGTTCAAGTTCAGCTGCCTGTTGACTAACACGCCCAGATCCTTTTCTGCTGTGCAGCTCTCCACGCACGCTGCTCCAAGTCTGTTGCATGGGGTTGTTGTGACCGAAGGGCAGGACACTTCAGCTTGTTGAACCTCATGCAGTTTCTCTCAGTACATTGACCCAGCCTGTCCAGATCCCCCTGTAGAGCCTTCCTACCCTCAAGCAGATCTGCTCTTCCACCCCACTTGGTGTCATTTGCAAACTTGCTGATGGTGCACTCAGTCCCCTTGTCCAGGGATTTATCCTGCACATGTTGTGTGATACCCCTCAAGATGATCTGCTTCATAACTTTCCCTGATTCTGAGGTCCAGGTGACAGGCCTGTAGCTCTCTGCATCCTCCATCTGACCCTTCTTGTAGATGGGTGTCACACTGGCCAGTCTCCTGTCATCTGGGCCTCCCCTGTTGACTAGGACTAGATGAGGGAGAGCAACTTGGTGAGCACTTCCACCAGCTCCCTCAGAGTCCTTGGGTGAATCCCGTCCGGCCCCATACACTTGTGGGCATCGAAGTGGAGTAGAAGGTCACTGACTGTTTCCTCATAAACCACGGAGAGTTTCTTCTGCTATTCATAAGTGTCTTCCAGGTCAGTGGGCCAAGTACCTTGAGGATAACTGATCTGGATGTTAAAGACTGAGGCAAAGAAGGCATTAAATTCCTCAGCCTTATGCTGATTCTTGATGACAATATTCCCTGCCACATCCAGTAAAGGATGGAGAATCTCCTTGGCCCTCCTCTTCTTGTTATTGTATTTGCAGAAACTCTTTTTGTCGTCTTCTACAGTAGTGGCCAGACTGAGATCCATCTGAGCTTTCGCCTTTTTAATTTCCTCCCGACATACCCTAGTGATGTCAAGGTCATTTTGGGGGTGCCTCAGCTGCTTAGAAATCCATGCAACATCTTCAAAAGGATGGGAACATACAGACACCAGCTAATCAGGTAATTTCCTCATTTTTGTCACCTTCAGTGGTCCTTGAAAGCTTGGTAAGCTTTGCTTTTCCATTGCTCTCTGGATTATGTTGGTTGGGTTTTTTGGGGGACTTCATGTTGATGCCTTACAGACTCCCAGAGACCCATTCAAGGTTAACAAACTTGGCTCAGCTTAAAACAGAAACTGCTACTGAATTAACCGCTCAATTCATAGGCTTCTGGTTTTCCTCAGAACATTTTTTTTCTTTCTTCTTATTTCTTAATGCTGAAATCTTTTTAAAGATGTATTATGATCTCGCTAGATCATAGTGATGAAAAATCCAATCCCTCAGTCATGTAAACATGAGTGGGACACAACTCTGGAGGGTACATTCCATGGAACAATGCATTGAAAAGACAAATACAGAAGTCTTTTGGTCTCCTAGTGCAATATGCAGTAATTCTTCTCAGAATCAGGTCCCTAAAAACAGTGACTTTAAGCCAGTTAAAATGAGGGGGAAGTAAACGAGATTCAGTCATTCTCTGCCATGAGTCCTTGCCATTGGCTGGTGCTGTGAGCTGGGCACCTATAGCAAAAGGGTTGGGAGCAATGGGAGTGAGCTTCTTCCAGAGGGAACCTATCTGGAAGTTGAAGGTGATGGCGAAGCACACAGGGCAGGATGTCACTGTCATGGGTGCAATCTACAGAATCTGAATGCAGTGCAGGTATGATCATGGTGAACATGGTCAACAAACATTTCAGAGATTGCTGGACAAATCTGTGATGATGAGGTAGGTCTGAAGCTGAGTCAAGGTCTGAATCTATGAGGTACCTGGCCAGGAGCAGGGATAGCTGTAATGTAGCTCAGGTAAGGACTAAGGCTTACATTTAAATGCTGCTCCTGAGGGAAGGGGAAAGGCTCCCAGTGAGGCTTCTTGCAGCTTTTTCCCACACAACTCTTTCCCAAAAGTCTGTTTTGAAGTTATACACCTGCACCATAGAACACTTTGGCCTTGGGAATGGGCAACAAAACCAATCCATAGGGGCTGCACTCAGGGTCCTAGAAACGTGCTGGATGGGAGAAAAAGTTTCACCTCCTCTTCTGCTTCGTTGTATGAAAAATGATGGTTATAAGTAATAAGTATGCTGCTATAGACACCAGTCTACACTGCTGTCACTCTGGCAGTGTCCTGCAGAAAGCTTGTCTTTTCCAGCTGAGGCTGTAAGGTGGAAGCTATCATTCCTGCAGACATCCCTGATTTAGCGACCTTCAGCTTCCTGCACTGGCATCCTCTCCTGGTGTTCCATTCATTCACCCAGGCAACCAAGAAGAATCTCCCTTGTAGAGATTCCAAATGGGAAAAATGCCAAATGGGAGCCTCAGGTTGTGCTTGCGTATGATTTTGTAAAGAGCCAAAGTGAACTCTGTGATCTATTTTCTACTTGCTTTCCCTTATCCGCTAGTCCCTTATAGACTGAACATGATGTGACCTGGAATAGACGCAGATTTAGGCAATGTACTGTTCGAGCAATACTCTTGTATATGACTAATTCAGACGTGTTAGCAGTTATACTCTAATCTCACTTCTCTTTGCCTCTGGTGAATGTTGTCCAAAGCGAGTGTGTGTGAGTGAGCACCATCTTAGCAGAAGGTTTATCTCTCAAAGTTTCCCCCTGAGAGCACGTTTCCTACAGATAAAAGTGTGTTTTGAACTGGCAGGCTGAAAAGAAAAACTCACTCTTACAGTACTCCGAACAGATGGCAAGGGGAGGGAAGATCTTATTGTAGGATGAACACATTACTGGACCAGAATACTTAAGCATCTTTTCTGTTCCCTCTGTCAGAGAAGTGCTTATGAAATAGCAAACCACAAGCAATAAATTCTTCTCTCTCTTATTGTCAGGCAGCAGGGTTGAGCCTTTGCTGGGGCTGCATTGCTCCCAGGGTACAGGAAGTGTGTGGTGTTTCCAAACCAAGCTACTTTTAACATTTTTTATTTTCGTTTTATGAACACAAACTAGAAAATGAAATAACTGTTTTTTTTTAATGAATTATTGCAAAAATATTTTCTTCAGCTACCTCAGTCTTTTTCATGCCCTGACCTCATAAGAGGCCATTCATACATGCACTCTGCCTTTTGGAATGTGTTTCAACAAACACCTTTTAAACTCTATACTCAGTAACAGAAGATTAACAGAGGTAGAATAAATAATTTAACTGATGCATTTTCATTCTCTTGATTTACAAATTATGATCATGCATTTGTGCTGGATTTGAGCTTCTGCTGTGAAATACAACTTCACTGATGTGTAACGTTGTAACTTTTTTTGGATGGCATCAGGTTTGTCTTAAGTTTCAACAAAAATGCTTGTCCATCCTAGCACTGAGACACTGGATATGATTAAAGCAACACTGTATTTTTTACCGTCAGGCCTTAAATTTCCAAAGGAGAGGCACATTTTTCGTAAAAAAGAGACAATATTCCATTGGACTTTTGCATGACATGTCATTGTGTGTGCAAAAATCAGAAAAAAACAAAACATTTTTGCATCATTGAAACAAAACAATCTTATTGCTTAGATTTAACTTTGTTATTTCTGAGTGTATTAAAACAGCAGAATGTTTCAAAATGTTTAATTTTGACTACTATTTAGAAAACAATATGTTTTGAAATTTCAGAAATTTCTGTGGAACCCATTGCACATCTCTACATTACACATCAGTGTAATGATCCATAACTTAAATATCAATTTCATTGAAAATATTTGAATATCAGAGTTAATTTTTCTATTCCCTGATGAAGAATAAGTTTTGCAGCTAGGTTTCTAAATCAAATCAAAAATATGCCTTATAGCTACTTTAGAGACCTCTTTAGTTTTTATTTAGGATTTACTCTGCAACAACAAAAAAATAGTTTTCAGAATAAATTTACAGTATTGATTGCTATAAAGATGAATCATGAGACAGATGCAGAAGTCAAAGTGCTTTATTGAAAAAGGTGAATGAAAAATAACAGTATATTTAAAACAGAGGTGTCTAGCTATTAGGTAGATACAAATCAATCTTACCTCATGAATGCAAATTGATCTGGGTTTGGGTTGATAAACAACAATGGCAATAATTGCTGCTACCAGTGTGCTTGTCGTAATTGCATTTGTTTTCCCCCATGATTTCTCTTTATTTTATTTTCGATATATATCTCTTCTCCTGGGAAAAATCTCTCAACTTATTGTTACCTTCCTGGTCCAAAAATAAAATGTACAGTGTGTAACAAATTTGGTCTGACAGAGTTGTCTCAGCTGTAAAGATGGATTTTTTAAATTGGCATATAAATAAAAAGAGATCTGATCCTGCTTTTATCTAAAACAACAACAAAAACAAAGGCCTTCACTTTCAAATAGACATAGGAACAGATTTTCCTTTCTAACGCAAAACACGAAAAATAGAGCATATAACACAATTTAAAAGCTTAGTCAAAACACAAAAGTAAATGGAAATCTTGCTGTGTATGTTGAAGAAGATCCATAAAATTTTCTGTTTCTGTTCTGTTTTAGTTCATAATTCATCAACTCAAATTGCTTTAAAGTTTACACTAAACCTTATCTGATGAATTGTCAAATAAATATCTACTAAGCAAATCAAAACTGTTAAGAATTTAAGCTTATCTTGTGTTTTTAGGTTAGAGTAAGTGATAGCTTAGATTAGGAAGTTACCAACATACAATTCTGTAATATTTATCTTTGTTCCTTGGAAAAAAAAATTTGGAATAAAACACAGACACTAGTCCTTAAATCCAGAAAGTGAGAAAGGAAAGCACACATATCTTTGGAATCTGAGCCATGCATTTGATTTTGAAGGCCAACATTAGGCGCTCTGAGACTCTGAAATGCTTATTTAGCATCCTTGTCCTGTGCCCTCATGTGCCTTTGTTCTCCAAGGCCGTGGCCTGGCGCAGTGCACTTGGCACTTGGCGCTAGAATTTCTGCAGAGTGGTCCTAAAGCCTCCTGTGCCCGGTCCTGGCACGGACTTCCATGTCAGGCATTGCCCTGCCTGACCCACCTCTGAGCCCAGCCCAGGAGGGGATCTCAGAAAACTGAATGCCAGGAGTAGCTCAATGGACAAAAGTTTCTGGCTTTGTACTAATAGCCCAGTAGTTATGTACTCCTCTGCAGAAATGAGGAGATCTGACCGCAAATCCTTAGTATCTGGAAAACAGTGGGAGGAATCAAAGCCTTCTCTTAGAAGAGGACTCCTTAACAAGAAGTGCTGAGTGAACCTCTTGCTTTCCAGTGCCACTCACAGCTAGTACGAAGTCAGACAGCTCTGAAGGGCTGTCCCTTCCAGAACATATTTTTAGGGTCTCCTTCACTTCTATTTCTTGGGTGCTGGCAGACTTTTTATTAAAATATTTCAGTTTAACGAAATATGCTGGTAATGGGCAAGTAACATTTGCATGGCGCTTAGCATGATACGGCCCTGTCATGACTTTTTCATTTCCACTAAGCTAGACAGAAAATCTCATGAGAATGAGCTTGTTCATGATATATCTGTTAATTGCCACCTCCAGGTATACTGTAAATAGAATGAGAACTGACTTTCTAGCAGTTTTAAGGAGTTTGTCTACCTGGCATTGCTAAAAAAGGCCCCATTGCTAAAAAAGGTCCATATGATATAAGTGAAAAATAAGGGGGAAATAAAAACTCTCCAGATCTCTAGAAACCTCATTTCTCCAGAAGCTTGGTGTAGTGGAGTCTTTTGGTTTACTCAGGTGAATTAACTCCTGTTGCCAATTATTGAAGAAATGACTGTGAGGTTGGGTGCCTCAAACAAGACCCTCTTATCTGCCATCTTAAGGCAGTTGCTTAAATGCAAGTTCCTTGACAGAGTTGTTCTGTGGCGTCTTTGAGATAGAGGGCTATAGCCAAAACTGCAAGGAGACTTAGGACTCCAGTGATAGTTTTTTAGTCAGGAGAACCTACAGTGGACATTCCCAGTCCCACTGATCATATTTTCTCTGCCTCCTTCCAAGGTGCTGGGCTGATGTGTGTGCTTTTCCTATCCTCTGACTTTCTGCAAGAATTCCAACTACCTTTGGCTTAGCTTTTAATAATGGCTGTAGGAGCCAGAGGCTCTGCATTTAAGTGGGACCCTTGGGCCCATCCTAATGCAAATGCCACCTTGAAAAGAAGCTGGACATTGTCAAGCATGTGGGTTTTTTTTTTCTTTCAAGAAATCCCAGTCTCTCTGAAAGTCAATCCAGCATATCATCCTAACTCCAAAATTAAATGAGAAAGCTATGTGCTGAGTTTTGAGATCCACAGGTCCCAGCTTGAGTACTGGATCCTATCTCATATGCAAATTATACTTGGCCCTTTTAACAAAAGTACCAGTGAGCACATTTCTATAAATATCATGGACCATTATATTGTTGAACAAATACTATATCTAATATATTTGTTAGGGTGGATTGGGTTACTTTACTTACTGACAGGGGCAAGAGTGTTGATGAGAACTCCTTAGTCTGAAAAGATCACATTAAAATTATTATGTGTATCAAATGAAACTATTATAAAGTAAGGTATGGCCTTGTTTTAAATGTTATTAATTAAGATACTGTATTTTCATAATGACACTAATGTCACTTCCAAATTTAAGTGTCTATATGTTTCGGGACTGGCTCAGTCATCTTCTAAAGATGTAGATAAACTTCATCTACAATTCAAATTCAACTACAAATTCAAATAAATACTTCTAAAGAGTAGATAAGCCACTGTGCCAATAAGATAGCCCAAGGGACCACTGACAAGCTTCGTGCAACTGGAAGGGTCTATGCAAGTGGGAAATTAGACTGATTGTATAGGAATCTATGTATAACAAGGACTTTAAAGAGCATTTATTGAGAATACCTCTGGAAATTGCAGTACATATGACATACTCACTCCAAATGATTTTACAGTGCTTTAGGTTACAGAATATCATGCCCTAAATGTCTCATTATATTTACCTTTTGTGTTCTTCATGCTATAGAAAAGCAAACATATAAAAGAAAAATGAAGTCTTTGCAAACTTTTGTGGGAACAGTGGGAATTTGTATGCAAATGAGTAGCCACAAGAAATTCTTCATAAACAACCTAGAAGTTAAAATTAATTTTTATAAAGCCTTTGTTAAATAGTAAAAATATTATCAAACACTGAAGTCTTTACAGACAACATACATCCCCATGGCTGCAGATCAAATACTGTGTGTTTTATTATACGGACAGTTCCAGTGCAGGCAGAGCCTCCTGTAAAGCAGCTGAGGACCAGGGGACCATTCTGAGGACCAGCTGAGGACCATTCCCCTTCCCTTGCAAATAGTTCTGCTGGTAGCAGACAAGAGAAACTCCTGAGACTCCTCTGAGAAATAAATGTGAAGAGTTTACCTTTATTTCAGATGTACCATCAGATACTACACATGTACAGGAGCAGATTAGTTATTTTCATTGCTGCAGGAACCAAGTATCTCAAACATTCAACTATTGCTCCCTCCCTAAGTTCCCTGTTACAGGGAAGCATCCTAACCCCATTTTACAGAGCAGTCACTTGAGTACAGCCGTGACAGTTCATCATTTTAAGGCTATGCAAGTGCGTGAAGGGGCAGAGGGACATCTAGTGGGATTTCCACTCTGTGCACTTGGAGGCCATCAGAAATCTTCTCAGACTGTTCATCTAACACGGCTTACCACATTAGGGACAATTATCACAACTTTTAAGAGTTCCCTGCAAGTATGAAGTGAAATGCTGTATCTCAAGGTTTTGTGGAGGAAGTTTAAAAGAGTATGTTGTTTCTCAGAGTTCAGCTGATATCCAGTAACTTGCTTGTCTGTGGTAACTTCTGTGCCTTCCTGGAGTGACTTGTCTAAGCTCACGCTTGAGGTCCACAACAGAACATTATGTCTCGCAGTATGTGATCTCCAGATCAGCATCCAAGTCCCGGAACCATCTTCTTCTGGTGAGGTTGTGGAGTCTGATATCTGATTCAGGAATTGTTTCTGAATCTTGTATTTGCGAGCTTCTGAAGATTTGGAGCTTGGTGAGGGAAGAGACAAGATTTGCTGTGACTAATTGTTTTTCTCCAGGAAATCTCACCTTGGCAGATTTTCATCTGTAGTTAGTTTGAAGGCATTTTAAAGGTTATCTTCATAGAAAGGACTGGAAACGCGCTTTGGAAAAAAAAATATATGTTCAGTAACTTATTTCTTGACACCACTCATTATAATATATTATGCTGCTCTTTCTCGACTTAGTCCACTGAGATCAATACACTATGGCAACTCGTACCAGCCAAGGGTCTGGGGCTTAACTACTGTGTCAGGAAGCAATTTTTATGCTCTTCTTTTGCTATAGATACTCTCAACTTCTTCGTCTTGGTGGAAGAACCACTCTGCTGGCCCATATATGAATTCTTTCTAATCCCCAACTCTGACTTTAGGTGATTCATCATGGAAAAAAGATCAGGACTTTGCTAGGGACACAAAACTGCCCTAGATAGTATCTTCTTTGTACACTTACACCGTTTACAAAGATCTTATACCCTGACTGTATGTTTTGTGAAGAATTTTCTTCCTCTGTAAAACGGGATACGTTGAGCTCACAAAACAACTTCATTAAAAACACTACTTAGGCATTTTCACCTCAGACCTTATCTGCTATCACAGGCCCTAGCAGTGCTGGTATTTACGTCTCTCACACAGTAGTTTTTGGCTTTGGCATTATTTGGCTTATTCTTCCTAGAGCAGGTGTGAATTTCCTAGGGTAGGGGAGGTAGGGGAGATGGTTCAGTACACTTTTTACAACACAGACCTTAAGATATTCCCTGACCCCTACTAGTCAGGCACACACACAGAAAGCCACTTCAAAATGGATGAGAGGATAGGAAGAGGGGGAACCTAACTGCTATATAACCTTTATAACCTAATAGGGTATACAAACTGGTGCTGTTCAGACAGAACAAATATGGGAGTCACCAGTAAATTGTTGATGATGGTGTTTGTAATTGCAAGACAGGCTTTGGTATATGAGCTGCTCACTTCCAAACGCATCATGTAGACAGAGCCAAGCACAGTAAGGAGTAAGACTCTGATGCAGATTGAAATACCTTCTCCCTCCTCAATGAGTGAATTTCTGTCTCTGGCTAATTTAAAGTTTAAGAAAATTAAAGTTTGAAGAAAATTAAAGCATTAAGCATTGAACTATCAACTGTGGACAGCCATACTATTCAAGAACCAGTGATAGATAGTATAAGCTATAAGCTTGCAGGTGCAATGCAGAATGGCTCTGAATATCTGACAAGTGTTTACAGATGCAATAATTTATTCATATGGCATTGGTGCCCAGGGGCCTAAGGATGAATAAGATCTGCAGACTCCATAAGAAGAAGGTGAGCTCTTCATCTGCCATCTATACTCGTGCTGCACATAGTTCATGACTTCTTGTGTTCTTACAGGATGTTCAGCTGATGAAGGCCTAGGCAGTTGCCATTGAATGGGCAATGAAGTGGCCTAAGGATTTCCAGTGCCTCTGCCCAGCTCAGTTTCAGCAGCTTTTCCACAGCAGCCAAGTTGTTTAGATCTTTCTGGATGCTGCCCATGTAAACTAATGGAAGGGGGATGAAAAGTACTTTGCCCTGATTTTATTCTGTCTCTGCTGCGTCTTACCTGTCTAAAGACTTCTCTGGACACAGAGTTCACTTGTTCTCAGTATTTGGAAACAACAATATACATTCAGGAAAGCGGGAGATTCTGACATCACTTTTCCCAATCTATTCTTGGCGTGCTGTGCTAAAACTGCTTGGTGCTCTGTGCTTCAAGATGAGGAGCAGAATATGCGGCTATAATGAAGAAGGGATATTATTTGACAGAAATTAATGCATAAAATAAGAGATTTGTACTCTTTTATTCTGATGACATATTTAGAATGCAAGGAGCTAATTCTGTCCTTATGTTTTCACTGGAAAATGGCTGGTAGAGGTGTGAAACCTGTAGTTAGGAAAACCGGAGAGATAATAGCATTTTTTCATAGTAACACAAATCCTGCATTTTCTTAGTCTTTTTTATGGAAATAACTGTAAATCTCTCCCTGTTTCCAGTGAACGTAAAATCAAGCCAAGCACATATGATTCTGGTCAAGCTAACAGGCAGCATATCAGAGGACAGGGACAGAGCAGCACTGTCTCTTTAGTTTTTTACTCCAGAGGTCATAGTTAGAAATTGCACTTTTCTTCTGAATCTATTTTGCCCGTATTTCTACATATGACATTCGATTTGGGCAAAGATACAAACTCCAGTAAAAGAACAGTATATATCAGAAAGCATAAGTAGCTTATTAAAAATACCTTGCAAGGAAAATTGATGATCCCTTGCTTTGCATTAGGTTTAGTTGAAGAGTTGACACAAATTTGCTAAAATTTAGAAGCATTTTCCTTCCAGTGGGATTATCCTTTGAAACTGTGAACAAACCCTGCCTGACAACACAAAGGAATTTTCCCATGGATCAGCTAAAGCTGACTCACATGAAAGACTTGGCCAAAGTGGTCATGCCCTCTGAGCAAATACCGCAGGCATGAGGATCTCTCTTGGCCTAACAGCACTGTTGGGATTCCAGAGACCCAGCCTAAAAAGGCAGATTTTATTGGAGGAGGGAAGGTTGCCTACCTGCAACCTAGCCAATCTGCTCCTCTATTTATCCATGTTGCTAACTTGCAAAGGGTAGTGAATATTTTGTGCTGTTACAGCATATTGTGAGAAATCTGTTCTGCCCCTGAAATACACCAAATAGCATGGCCTGTTTGCTCAAGCAGGTAAAACACACAACAAAAGTCACATCTGTGACTCAAAGGAAAGAAAATCATCTAATCAATAAAGCTTTCAACATTGCTTTTAGTGCTGTAGTGAAAACCCTCAGAAGAGTGCCGCAGAAGATATGCACCCTTCTTAGATAAAAATTTCCTTGCCTGGTATTGCTGAGAATATTGCAGAACAACGACCAGCAGGGCTTGCTTACTCATTCCTGCAATGTGGCTTTCCTTTCTCTTAGCACTATGTGCGAATTGATCTCTCTTGATGCCCTTCCTTATTAGAAAGGCATGCATACGCTATGCAAAGTGTCAGACTAACCTAGAAGACAGCGATGTAAATACAGCCAGCGTTCTGGAGTGATGCCTCCAGCACTGAAGAAAAAACGAATGCAAATGAATTGCCCTTTATCAGAGACACACATACAGAGTTAAACTTCTGGCAAGTGTGCTGCTGATAACTTACAGCTAAAACATTTCGAACTAACCTTTGCTTTTCCCCCTGTGTTTTTTGTTTACTTCCTGCAGTTTTGCTCAGTGAAAATAATACAGGCAGGATTCCTTCACTTTCTCTTTTCAGCTTGCTGGTACTTTTTTTTTTTACTTCTGTAAAAATATCTTCTGTAAGAATTGTCAGCATTATCAGGAAGCCATTTTTTTGACTGAATATATGTCCCTCACTTTCCATATCTTCTTTGATTACTCTTAAAGAATAATTATACAAATATAAATACGTATATAAATAAAAATATTTTAGACCCATTTATAGAATGGGTCTTCATTTGTTTGGCACTTTCCATTTATAACTAGTATGGTTTATTACTCGCTTAAATTTGCTTGTCAGTAAAATCTTATGCAATCTGTGGCAAGATGGAGCTAAATTCCACGTCCACGTTTTTTCTAAGATGTGCAGCACTGGGAGCATCAGATTCAAAATTATGTGCCAGCTTCATTTAAGCAGAAAAAGTCCAGTGGATATTGCCCAGATATATGTAAAAATCCATAACTCACTTGGTGTTAGTCTCTGTGGTATTTGTTTTAAATTATATTCCATTTCATAGTATTTCTATTGTCTTTTTTCAGTATTCAGCAGATTTTTGCCCTGACAAATGTGTTACATCCACAGAAGGTTGTTGTGGGGAAAATGTGAGTTTCTTCTGTATGGGCTGAACATAGCTGTGGCTTCTAACCCTGTGGAAAGTTGAGTGAGCAATTAACCTATTGGATGTTTCTAATAAAAACCCCAGTAATGAGAGAATTTGCCTATATTATCACTGTACTAAGACTAACATCCCCATGAATATGAGTGGGGTAAATCCTGAGTGTCTCTTCAAGGAGTAGCTGCAGGAAGAGAGAGGTCCCACAGAGATTGCAGCTGAACAGAACCAGGACTGCTCTGCTTCCCCACATGCCTCTTCTTTGCACCCATCCTACGTGATGAGCTGCTAAATCTGCAGGAAACCCCTTCAAAAACATGAGTGAATAGCTTTCCTTTGAATATAGCAAGCTGAAATTGCGCATGGTATGAGCATCAGTGCTGGAACAACAGAAAGGACAAAAATTTATAGCTACTTGCAGAAATGAGGATGGGATCATGGCAGCATTAAATTAAATGGGCTGTGCTGGATGGATGCTGTGCCTTGTAAGGGAAGTTCTTCCAGCGTGTGCTCCCTCTGCTCCTGTTGTCTTGAGGACAGCTGAGAGCAGCTCACTCTTGAGTACAGCTAAGTAGAAATAAAGAAATGGATCCTACAGGCACAGCCCCTCAATATATTGGTGAGTGATTGCTACTCTGGCTGGGTTTTCTAGGCTGCTTTAACTTGTTCATGTGTTATAGATGTCTAACCCATTTGAGTAGACAATTAGATATAGATATAAAATTAATTATAGATTAAATTAGATATAGTTACATGAACAGATCACTAATAGTACTTCTAGAGGGGCATTTTTCACGTACCTTATTTCAGTTTATTATGAGTCTTTGAACTGACAGAAATGAGGGTGTGTGACTTGAAGCACAGTGATGCTAAGGGGTGATTGGGCCAGGACAGGGAACACTAAAGGTCAAACGCACACTTATTGGCTTTGCTAATTGGAAAAACATTCATGCAACAGGGTCATAGCTCTGCCTCTGATTGCTGGTCCATAGTTTGCTGTCAAAGCTAGACTGCCTTTAGATAATCATTGATATTGGATATTTGCACCACTTGATTGCTCATTCCTCTTTACAAGATCTGAAATAGGCACAGGTGTCCAATGGCTTTTGTAACCAAGGAGTGATGTGTTGATATCCTTGCTGTTATGCCATCTTTTATGCAGACCTCTCCCGGTCCACCACAAAGCCTAACCTTGATCAGATTTTGATCCGATCATTAATGATTGGATTTTATTGGACAAACTGGAATTGACACAGTGATATCAGATCACAGATTTGTGCCTCATTCCTTTAGGAAATTTTGATCCAATACTAGGAGACCTAGAACTGGATTTGCTCCGTCTTTGAAATGTGTGTTTTTAAAATTAAAGCCAAATTCATCATTAAACCTGACCGGATAAGCAAGATCTGCATTAAAAAACACTTCTCATCAGAGCTCCATAGATTTCCAATATTTATTTGATTTTTAAAGCTCAGCTTCTGAACTTTTATGCCATTTTATGCTGAATTAGAGGATATTGCCTGTTACTCTGTTGCCTGGCTTGCACCTTGTTTTCTGGTAAGCAGTGCGGCACAGCCTAGAAGTCTGACTCTTCCCTGGAAGAAGGATTGGCGAGTTGCACCTGGCACATGCGCTGAGGCCACTGCTCTACGTGCTATAGGAAGAGGAAAAAGGTGGAGGTATCTCTAAGCTGGCAGAGTTACAGCTCTGCTGATCTAAGATGCTAAGTGAAGCAAGGGATTTAGGTCAGTTTCTACTGCTAGATATCCTGATATCACTGGGAAATCATAAAAGCTGTCAGTCATGCAAGCCCTTTCTGTATCCCACATCAGACACAGGATAAAGCCTTCTCTGTGGCCTTTTCTGTGCAAAGCCATATTTCCCCATAGAGTGGCAAAACTGTGAGCTTACAGCAGTGCTCATGCACCTACTCTCTGGCCTTTGGTAAATTTTCTTTTTGACTGTTAGTGGAGCTGTTGTTAGTGGAGTTGTGATAAGGTAGACCATGACAGAAACTTTCTTCACAAAAACAAGTCTAGGAAGTGACAGAGAAGGGGGAATTGGTGACAATCATGCTTGATAGAATTAGTTTTTCTTCCTTTTCTCTTTCTTCTGAAAAGAACCTGGTCCTGCCCAGAGAGTGTTTTCTTTCTATGTATCTTATTTCCTATGGGTCCAGAAGAAAACAAGAACTGGCCAGAGAGGGGAAATAGCACTGGAGCAGAACTAGGAACAGTCTCTGAAGGAGAATATATTTCATTGGATAACTGCTAGAAATATTCATCATCTGCTTCTTTTGGCTGGCACTGCTTGCCACTCAGCCCAGGCTGTGGGCAGTTGCTCTGGACAGAGGACACATCCCTGCAGTGCAGAAGCAGACACATCTCCGTGCTGCCCCACCTTGCTGCCTTCTCTTTCTTTTCCCCCTGTTGTGATTCATGGGGTTGGATTCTGTGGCTGTTTTTTGGCTAAGTGCAGTTAAGGTATGTAAATTGCTTTTTAATAGCTAATATACACTCATACATACAGTTACTTTAAAACAGCAAAACAAAACATTATGGTCAGCAATGAGTTATAAGAGATCAAGAGAACATAAAGAGGTGAAAGTCATCCACTAGCTGGCCAAGCCCTGCATGCAATTAAGGCTCTGCCAAAAATAAACTGAATGAATTGCAAGTCTGATAGCTTAAAACTGGGATTTTAAAGTAGGAGACTGTCCTTGTGGATACAATGCATAATTTGTGATTAGGACTTTGCCAAATCAGTTGCATTTATTCGTCACATGAATGTTTAAAATAAAAGCACAGTATTTCAATATTCAATGACATCTTACTACTTGTACCAGCTTGATCAATTTTAAACATGCCCTGCTTTTTCTTTATGCTGATATGTAACTTTTATCAGTGAAAGAAAGGAAAATGACCATAGGAGGAAAAAATGTTATAGATGACAAGCTTCTCAATTTCTGTTTTCAAAGGACCAGAAAAAAACGGGTAGCCGTTTTCAAAGACTGACTGTGTTTTATTTACCTTCCAGTGGTTGATATGAGGAGACTTAATCTAGTATCTGTAATTGGACTTGACTCACTATGCACAATGTCCCTGGTTTGCAGAATGTCTCTTACCATTCATTTTAGGTACAATTTTGGAAGAAAACCATAGCTCTTTATAGTTCAGTTCTGCAGGTGAAGTTTTTTTCCACTTTCTCAAGGGGAAAGTTTTAATTTCTTTTTGTCTCCATCTGGTCTGTGCTGTTAGACTAATGTCAAGGTCAATCTGAATTAAAGAACAATGCTAGAAATGTAAAAATTAAAAACAAATAAGCAAACAAAAAAAACTCCACCCAAACCTTGGCTAAACATAAGGTCACCAGTATGGAACACTTCAAGTGGTACTTGGATTTCTATCAAGATTGTCTCTGTTGAGCTATATTGCTGGCTTTGCTGCCTGGTAATCCCTTTTAGAGGCAAGCAGGATTGTGGCGTGCAGATCACCTTTTCTCTCCGAGAGAGGTGTCTGACTATATACAGGAAGGTGACTTCTGTTCTTCTTTCATGAGCACTGAAACTTTTCATGCTTTTTCTGGTATGAGCATGCGCTAAACAAAGTATTTTCACACCTTAGGCATGCAAGGCTAAGATCCTCTTAAAGAGAACTCATGATTCCCATTTGTCATTCCATATTTGTCATTCCTACCCCAAACACTTTGCCTGACTGGGTAAGGGTGAGCCAGGCATTTGTGAAGTTAGAGACCTCAGACAACACTATTGAAAACTTTGTGATGGGAAGCAACTTTTATGAGTCCCTTCTTGGGATAGCTTGATTCTCTCTTCCTTTTCTTCTCTTTCTCCCTTTTACGACACTTTACCCTGCAGTCCCTCACCCCACCCCACATATCTTCTACAAGACAGCAAATTCCAAAACTCTTGTTTGGGAACAATGGTTTCATTCACACGTTTGAAGTCCTAGTGCAATTCTGAGGGGCAGACTTGTGGTTTCCAGTTCAGGGAGATGTGCTGTTTCTAAGCTCAGTGCCCACAGGTGTTAATATTTATACAGCAAATATAATCCCTATCAGTCTGCCACAGTATGAAATATTACAGTCTCTGGAGAAACAAAAAGAAAGAAGCCCTAGCAGGTTCTTTGCTGGAGGTGCAAGACATCTCAACTATACAACCTATATCTCAATTGCACAACCTACTGCATTTGCTTTTATTGCTTCAGTTCAGGCATTGGCCATCAGCTGCTCTTTCTTTTTTCCACAGCAAGTGTGTTGTGACCAGGAACATGCTTATCTGCCCCCTTCCTCTGCACTCTGCTCTGTCTGAGAATGGTAGCAGGGGAAGTTGTTGCTGTTGTCGTCCTCTATGCTGTGAAGGTTGTGGCTGCTCCTTAGGCTAAGCAGTGTCAGCAGGAAGAATGGCAGGGCTACAGAACGCCAGCAAAACTGTCTGATTGTCTCAAAATCAGGCCCACAAAACTCAGCGTGATGGAAGTAGCAGGCAGGTTGTCCAGAGAATGCTGAGGTGTGAAATCTGTTCTTCCAGGCATGAGTCAAAGCAGACTTATTTCAGCTCTTGAGTTGGAAGAATAAAGTATCGCACAATGGTGCTCAGTCCTGTTCTTGCTGCAAATCATTCTTCGAGCCCTCTCCCTCTCTCTTCTTCTTTATCTTCTTCTTTCACATTTTGCTCTATTTCTTCTGCATCCCTTCTACATCTCTTTCTCATTCTCCCTCCATCTTCAGTAACCTCTCCATCAGGAATTATTTTTTTAGTCTAAATCTGGGAAATCTCAACTTCCTGAAATAAAGAGAAAAGAGATGCATATTTATAAAAGTCATCAGGTATCTAAATGTACGTCTTGGCACTGTAGCATTCTTCCATGAAAGAGAAATACCAAACACATTGGTGCATTTGTTTTGTGTATTTGAACTGTGCATTTGTATCATTGCCTGATTTATCTTTGAGTATCTAAATACTTCTGAAAAGCCATGGCTTTGCTTGTAAGCAGTATTCTCTTCCAGAAACTTTGCACCTCTTGATTTAGAATGAAAGTTGCTCATTCTATTCCCATAAACAAGCCAGATTTGTGTGACGAGAATAAGAGCAGAGAGCCCAGGAGCCTCTACTGTGTTTCGAGTAATGCCGCCTGGAAGGAAAAAGGAAGCAATGATACCCTTTCCCCATCTCATATAGAGCGAGGTGAACTGAATTGAAACATTAAGATATTCTTACTTCATTTACTTTGATGAGGACAAAACTATTTCTAAATTAGAATGACCCTAACTATAGTGGTAAGCCATATAAATTTGAAAGCTATTCACAGGAAACTCTCTCTTTTTTCAGCAAAATTTCAGTGTCTATGTACTTTTGAAGAGCTGGAACAAAGCAAATAGGTTTCAGGTTTCACAGTTTACCAAATGTGGCATAGATGGCCAACTGTATGGTGGTATGAAGAATAGAGCTATATTTGTTTAAGAAATCTTCATGTGGAATTTCCAACATTGGAAATGCTAGGAGAAAGGAAAGCAGGAAGCCCTGAGGAAAATAAATATTTCCTGAACTTTGAGTTTCTTTGCTTTGATATATTACCGGATTTTTCTGTGATGTGAATATTCTTCCTTTAGAAGCTTTACTTTATCTTGGTGACAATTTATGTCTAGAAAATGACTGAGCTGTCGTATTTGGATACTAGAAAGAACAGAAGGGTGAAAGAGTTTGTTCTGCCTGTCAGAGGGGCTGAGTCCCTTTGCAGACAGGCATTTTGCTGACATATACATGTACCATGTGTTGGCCCTTGCCTGCACCTTGCACAACAGGATTTATAGACAGAAAAATCTACACTGATAATATACCTGTATAAAATATATATATAACATGATCAAAAGGGTTCAAAGGTTTGTGGGACTCAGCAAGTTCCCTATTACTTATTAGCCAGCCAGTGGTCTGGCCCGTCTGTTTCTGTCCTTGGCAATAAAACAAAGATGAAAGGTAACCGCTTATTTGAAGGCAGACTTGAAAGTACAGTAGCTATCTCAGGCACTGGCCTTATCAAAGGCTCGGACAGCAATAATAGTACTAAATGGAGCAACAAGGACATAGGCTGTCAAACAATTACACCTTGCATGCAAACAGCGGTTTCACATCCCAGCAGGCACCAAAATGCTGCTGGCAGCTGAAGGCAGATTTCAGCAGATGGTGCCTAGTTGTGCTACCAGCCTCATTCTTCAGGCCTGAACAGGGGAACTCGGCTGCGCAGGGCATCACCTTATGGGCTTTTCTTTTAGCCAGCCAACAAAGTTCAAGGCTCCTGGGCAGACATTATGCTCCAGGATATTAATGGTAACTCAGCTGTCAGAAATCTGTATCTGCAAGACTGAGAGATTTGTTTTACATAGACTTTCTCACCTGAGATTTCTACAGATCTGCTTCCAGTTAGGCCGAAAGCAAAGGTTGTCGAGAAGAGCCTTTCTACAAGGGTTTCTACAACTGCCATTTCAAACTCTAGCAGAATAGTGGGTATGGGAACTGTTAAACTGCTATTTTAGGGGCAGTGGATACACCCTTTTAAAGATGTCCATTAGAGCTTCATACTTCTGTCAGTATCTTCAAGAACTCCGTTAAAGACATAAGTACTCTATCTGATTCCTGTGGAGAACCCATGTGCCTAGTCTTGACTCATATCAATGGCTTAAACACAATCATGAGGTCTCTCTCAAGAAGAAACAGGCTGAGAGAGGGTGGATACTCCCTGCACATTCTGTTTGCCTCTTAAAATGTATTTTATTCAGCTAGTTAAATTTGCCCATTCATTTCTGTAATGAACTATGGTTAGATATACCTGAAAAAGGGAATCTTGCACTATACAGCCAGCAAAATGGCAGAAATGATAGGAAAAAAAAGTGCTTCAGACAGCAGTGCAGCACTGGGAAATTCTGATGAAAATGTCTCGATAAATGAGGACTGACTGTGGAACCTAAACATATGGGTTTGAAATTCAACAGCCAGGTTTCAATAGTAAAGGTAAGAAACATGCATTAACAGGATATCATACAGAAAGTTGTTGTGGTAGAAGGCAAACTGAAGACTTTAATTCAAAATGACAGGTAATTAGTGTCCAAATATTACAATGCTTGGTTAGTACCAAGCTGTATTAACTACTCTTTGTGTTCATGCTACAGTTCTTACTCTTTAGCTAGAAAGTACTAAGTGAAAATCAGAAAACTAAATCTTGTTGGTTGATAAGCCTTCAAATACTTGGAAGTGCTGCAATATAATGTAGCGGCTGGAGTCTGACCAGGTTTCTCTCTAGAGAAAGGAAGCAGGAAAGAACTGCAGAGAAGCTGACCAAGACACAACATACACAACAGGAGGCATCAGATCAACAATAGTAGCATAAAATATGTTTGCCTTGGATCACAAGGACTTAGTCTGGAGAAGAGACAATAGCCTAATGTGATTTCTTCAAAAGTTCTCCTGGCAGACAGTACTAACAGTTGCAGGTGGGAGACCATCTCAAGTACTAAGTTCAATGCCGGGTCACTTGAGAATAGTGTTGAGATGCTAAGTGAATGTACAAAGATCTGCTAAGGGTACCTTGAAAAGTTTTAAAGAGATTTTAATAAACTGTCGTCATACGAAAGACCTCAGAAATACATTTCAGAATCTTCGAGAGATGCTTCCGGTAACAAGAACTGGTAATCATGGGTTACAAAAGACTTTCTAGAAAAATCTTCAAATACATTTGCTAAAGCATGAATTAGCTTTGCTTGGCTGATGTTTTTGGCAACACTGTAAGAGCTGCTGGAACCAGACCCAGAGTTGTGTAGAATGGTTCATTTGACTTGATTCCTGATAGATGATTGTTGGAAATTTCTTTCACAGGAACTCCTGTGCCGATTTTCTTCATTTAGCTACAATGAAATAGGATCCTGAAGAGAACAAATGTGTACACATGATAGCTAGTGAGACATCCTTCAAACTATGTGTTTTATCATTCCTAGTTTGCTGAAAACTTAATCTCGGAGCATTTTTTCTGCTCTGATTCTAATGCTCACCATTTATTTTAAAGACCAGGGTTTTTAATCATTATTTAATTTGAAAGTATCTAGTGTGGCCTAAGGATTCAGGAGGAACATAGGCAATAGGCTTGGAAATGCCATCCAAAGTTACTGAGTCCTATTTTCTGATGCCACAGGAAAGCATAATTCCTTTGATATATTGATCAACCTTTTCAATCTTCTTGGGGAGGGAGGTGAGGAACTGGGTAGAAAGCTTGTATCCTGCTTCTTCCCTTGAGAATTCTTCTTTCTCATACTGGTTTGAAACTTTCTTCCGATTTTCTGCATACATTTCTTTAAGGTTGGCTTATATGCATTACTCTGTGCAGTGTCTTTAGCTGAAGTCGCTTTTTTTCTTTCCCTAATACTTGTCCTCAGTATTTTCAGAATGGAAGTCATATCCTTACTCAGCTTTCTTTTTCACTAGAGTAAGTAAACCAAGTAAGCCACATGGTCTTAGTTTCATTCTGTTAGCTCTGTGTATACCTTCGCTGAAGTCCTTTTATTTGCAGCTCTTCCAGTCAGAGTTCAACCTCACTGGGCCTAAGTGACCTGAACTGTGTACAGCGTAAGACGCCTTCACAGTGCCTGGTATGGTAATTGTTATTACTCACCAGTGTGAGCAGGAAATGTCATTCTTGATACAGCCTGGATCACTTTTAGCTCTAGGTAAGGTGGCTTATCTAAGGAAATCTGGTGTCTGAACAGTACATTCAACTGTTTATCTACCTCTGCGCTTTGCAACCAATGAGCTACCAGTCTAAGGTAAAAAGTCTATAAATAAATGTCTCTGACACTTTGAACTCAGTTATTATATAGGAATCCCTAAATTATTTTGGAGTAGAGACTAGCTGTTCCTCCCAGTTTTAGTGCACTGAGCAACTTGAATTTTACTTTCACCATGGATAAAAATGATTGTCATCTGTAAAGAGTCCCTCCCATTTGCTGTACTGCCTTTGTACCACAATGTTTAACATTATGCAGGCTGAAGAGAGCTGCAAAGAAAGTATTCAGATATTAGACCATTTCTAAGAGGTGCCTAACCTGCCTTATGTTCTCCTTCTCTATACAACATCTGTTGTTTGTTTCATGCTCTAACTCAGATCTAACTCACCTCACCTTGGAGAAAAACTATCACTTAAATCTACAAATATTTTGACCTCCAAGACATAGCTCTCTCTGCAGATCAGTCTATTTTCATAGTCCCAGTATTTTAATTTGAGTTCATTATTCATTCAGATAGCTATGTGGGAGTCTGAGGGATAGCACAGCAAACAGCAATGGTGGGGTCACTACCAATTAGTTCTGTATTACCCTTACTGCTTTATTCCCTGTGGGCAAATTTTGTACAGAGATGCTTGACTGCATTTTCTATGAACTCAGTGACAGTTGTATCTGTAATTCTGAAATCAGTTTTGCCCTGAGTGAACAACTTTATAGTGAAAAAAAAAAAAATCTCTCAAGGATTTTCTTCTTCCTATCTCCAGCAGCAGGAGTCTAGAGACATTTCACTGAAGTTACTGGAACTGTTGGTTGAAACTGAAAATGGAGTCTATTCACCAGTCCTTAATGGTGCTTAAGATGGATAATTAGTCAAGCAACAATTCCTGTGTTGAAAGGTCTGTGAGGCTGGGATCAGACAATTTAGCTGCAGGAAACTGTCATGAGATAAAAAGATAAGATGAATGAGTTTATGTTTGCATTGCCCTTGGAATGCAGAGAGTCCAATGTACATGTAAAATATTATTACCTGAGTGTTCTGTCATGATGAAATTTGCAGCAAAAGAAACTGAATGGATGAACGTTGCAGACCTGCATGGATCATGAAAACAAATCTTGTCAATAAAAAGATACCCTTTCCTGGGCTATTTCCTGCTCCTCAGTAATAGTGTCACCAAGGCAAGATTTACACCTGCACACAGAGCCCACAGTAATGGGAATTATTACAAATACAAGATCTCACTTGTACCATGTAGGTGAAACCCAGAAAAGGAATCTCTAGATTTCCATCAGCCTTCAGCATTTGAGGTCATATAGTGTGATGAGGTGAGATGTGCAACCAAATTACTGTGAGGATAGTTATCTTTGCAGTAGAATACTTTGAATATGGGGGGATACTGGATTTTTGGAAGAATAAGTAGTCTGGTGCCAAGAAGAGGAACAGAAATGGGTTAACACACTTGCAACTTATTCATTTGGATTGCTTAGTTTCAGATTCGCTACCCTGTGTGTTTTTTTTTTTTTTTGCGCTTGTGTTTGAGTTTCAAAATGAAAGCTTGAATAATGATAATAGGCCTTATGATACAAGAGAAGGAACTCACTTCTGCTTCGTGCTATCAATTTCCCAACTTTGGGAGGCCAAGATGATCCTATTTCTAGTTAGGGTCGTTTATTAAGTATAGATATTCTATCTCTAGTGCAACCTCTCTTTTTGCCACCCCAAGTGAGTTCAGGATAATATCAAGGATAAATTCAGATCAATTCAGATGAAGAAAACCATGGCTTTTGGGCCTTCCCTCATTGTGCATTCCATACAGAAATGAAGGCTTCCTTTGCATGGCAAGGGCTTGCACAACTCCAACACAACACTCATGCAGACCATGTTGTGGAAGGGCTGAAGTGCTGAGATGAAAATCTGCAGTATGCTGTGTCTTCCTGAGATGAGTATATGGTGTTTATTCCAGAAATCAAGCAGAAAATCTCAGGAATCTAATAAAGCTAGTCTAGGTCTCTCTGACATACTGCTATTCACAAGCCTTTCGTTCTGTGCCACCTATCTTTGAGCTATGCTCATCAGCTCCTGTAAGATAAGCATGTTCGGGCTTGAGTGGACAACTAGCAGAGAGAGCCCAGTGCTGGAAGAAGTAGGACTTGTGACTGTGCCATTCTTTCCTCTGAATCAGCATTGACCAAACACCCACATGCAGTGTTAAGGGGCAGCTGTGCCCTCAGAGAGGCTGAATTTGGACAGGGTTGAGAAACAAAGCTTTTAACCACTTAGTTTCTGAAGTGTCCATAGTCTTTTCTCAGTAGTAGTGGCATTTGCCCAGTGTCTTGGCCACATTACAGTCTGGAAAATGCATTTCACTTATCTAGAACTCTACCTGCTACTTCAATGAAATATTTTATTTTTCACTACTAAAGCAAAATGCATCAGTAGGATGTACTGTATTTCATGTTCCTTTTTGTTTTTTGACAATGGTTGAAATGTTTTTCACACATGACACACATGACAAAACCATATACCATATACCATATACCACATACCATATACCAACTCTAAGTCTCTAGCCTGTGTGTTCTGCCCAGTACTCCCACAAATGTTCATCAGAGATCCACATATGTGGACAAGTAACATATTCTTGACAGCCCAGTTTATTTCAGGACAAATTGTGTCAGGGAGTAGCCCTTGACTTCATCGTGCAAAGTTCTGCTGCCTCCCTCATTTCACAGTGGAAGTTAAAATTCAGCTGTTAAAATTGCTTAGTATCTTGGCGGAAGCAACGGCTTCAGTGTTTGGTGTTATGGGGGCACATACTTCTTAGGAATCAGCATGCCTAGTTTGAATAGGCATTCTGTTCTCCTCTCTGCTACTAGTTACTGTTTACCATTCACAACTAAAGTGATCATCAGATGCTAGCAGTTCCAAAAAGTTGTGCTTGAGTGCTTTGTACCTGCTTTTCTCACTTGTCATGGCTAATAAGTCTCACTCTAGTGGTGGAGGAAGAGGCCTTGTATGCCAGCATCAGAATACACATGCTGCTTGAAGCTTGCTTTTTTTAATATGTAATGACAGCTCTTTAGAGGTGTCTGAGAAAAACAAATGAATGAAGAAACAATTCATGCTGGTCTCTGGCAGTTGTTGTCAATGCCTAAAACAGGCCTCATGCTTCTTATGGATGGTGTGGTGCATAGATGTTGCGTCAATCAGTAAAATTAAAAGTTGCTGAAGGACAGAAACAGCAGCTGTGAGACTTCTTACCACATTTTGTTCACAGGAAAATAGTATCAGAATCTGTTTAGTGGCTTATGTGATTTACTGTCATGTTTATCAATGACTTTCACAAGCAGTTTGGTCTTAGTCCTCCATTTTTAAAGAAGTAAGACAGATGGTTCATTCATTAAAAAAAAAAAGTTTGTGAAGACTTTTTTAGGTATTTAAGTATTTTCTCTCATTTATAAAAACTGCTAAGCAGTTTGCTCTGTGGGATTATTTTTATTGTTCAATTCATGTCATTCTTCCTGATTATGAGATTTTGTTTAAAACTTAGTAATTTTGGAGTTCACTGGCATGCAAGATAAGAGATGAATGGGTAAATGACTTAATTTTCCTTGTTTTATAGGTAACTGCATTATGTAGTCCCTATTATATCAAGCTTCATTTAAAGATAGGTTGCTACTCTGTTCAAAATCTTATTGTTCTGCTGAGTGTACATTTTCAAATACTTTAATGAATGTTTGGGTGGGTTCTCCAAATACCAAAGGGCTAGAAACTTGCTTCTGTAATAAACAGGTTCAGATGCTCATGTAAAGTGTTTTTTTTTTCCGAAAGCATCAAGGAATGTTTGCTATCATGGACTTATGACTTTGTGATTTACAGAAGCCCAGGCTGCATGGAGACCCTTTCCTTAATCAATATTCTAAGGGCAGTGCTAGCTCCATGCTCTGGTCAGAATAACTCTTCTTTTTCACACCAACATCTCCTTCCTCTAAAACACTGGGAGACTTACTGTGAAATGATGAGAAACTGCAAGCATAATACTAGAGTTGTCCAACAGCTTTAGAAGTCAAATCTGGCGACATGGTACTTCAGTGGCTATTAACTACATTAGGTTAGGAAATAAAATATATATACACTCTGGATATTATTGTTGTTGTCTAATATTAGAGTGACAGAGATGATCAAGGGACCCAAACACCTATCTTGTGTGGAAAGACTAAGTGAGCTAGGCCTGTTTAGCCTAGAGAAGAGAAGATTGAGAGGGGGTCTGATCAACATGTACAAATACTTGGGGGGTGAATGTAAAGAGGATGGGGCTAAACTCTTCTCGGTGGTGGCCAGTGACAGGACAAGGGGTAATGGCTATAAATTGAAACACAGGAAGTTTCATCTCCATATGAGGAAGAAATTCTTTGCTGTGAGGGTGACAGAGCCCTGGCACAGGCTGCCCAGAGAGATTGTGGAGTCTCCTTCTCTGGAGCTCTTCCAAACCCATCTGGATGCCACCCTGTGCCCCGTGCTCTGGGTGTCCCTGCTGGAGCAGGGCGACTGAAGGAGATGATCTCTAGAGGTTCTGTCCAACCTCAACCATTCTATGATTCTGTGTGATTCTGTGAATCTAATATCTATATTTAGGCATTCATAAAATAGAAAATTTATCTTCTGCTTGAAAGAACTTTACTATGAGATCTGGTTAAATACTCCTGTTGAAATTATTCTTCAGAAGGAAGAGAAATTTTAGACAGTGTGGGTACAATTGAAGAATGGATTTAGGGAAAAATATGTCTTCATGCTATAGAATACTGAGATGTTGCACCGAAAACCAGATTTTTTTTTCTGAAAAAAAAGTGAAAGTTTTATATCATGTACTCTTCTAATAGCACCTTAGAATTCTGCCACAGAGCTTTAGAGGTAATAGACTATTTTTTCTAGGATTGCCATGTCAAATGTCTGTGCAATAACTTCTCTAAAATCTCCATGAACCACTAGCCTAATGGTGATCCATAGGGAATAAGGAAGAATGGGAACTTGAAGCACCCAGAATGATACCTGTCATAAAGTGGTACATTTACTTTATTTAACACTTCATTTTTTTGTGGCAATGTAATTGATGTTTTGGCTTTCAGTAAGGAATCAAAATTTTCCCAAGAGTGGAAGTTGCTCACTTTAATGGAGTTACTTTAGAGTTCCTCTCATGTGAAAGCAGAACAAGATCCTGTGGTTCTGTAACTATTCATACTAAACTGTTCACATATTCCTCCAAGAGGAGAAGCTCTTAAGGAAATATAAGAACATGAGCAAATTTCAGGATCTCTAATGAATAATTTTTTTTTCTATTTTTTATAAGACACAATTCTACCTGCAGTTAAACATTTATTGCTATATGCTGTATTTTCCAAGTAAAGGTGTATTGTACTTAGGAGACTATGAGCCTGGATCTCGATTACTTCTGTGTCTGTCAAGAGGAAGCTAATACTTACCTGTCTGTCAGGAGAATTTATTCATTAAGTTTTGCAAAAACACTCTGAGGTCCTAACTTACAAGATGACATATAGTTTTCACCGAGCTAAATGCATAAGATTGTGCTTAGGCACATGTATATGTGTACATAAGGCATGTAAATATTCTAATTGGGTCAGTGAGTGCATACCCTTATTACAGAGTCCTCAAAAGCATCAAGAGGGCTGTTCTGCTCTTCGCTTCTGCTCAGGGAACATCTGAAAAGGAACTTCCTATGTGAAAAGGAACTTCCTAAACTCTGTTCCTAGGCTAAGAAGTAAGTGGTTGTGAATAGTTTCTTGACTGTATTGTGAACATAGTGGTGTGGAGAAGAAGGGAATTCAAGCAAGGGAATTCCTCTTTCTGCCTTCTTACTGTACAATATATCTACCATTTGAATGGCAGGATGTGGAACACACAGTTGGGGACTCACAGAATAATTTAGGTCAGATGAGACTTCTGAAGTCCAATACTCTGTTTAGGGCAGGGCTAACTTCACTGGTAGAAAAGAGTGTTCAGGATCTCCTGGATCATGTTCATGGATGATGATCAGTTCAACAAATGTAGGACCAGTTATCTGTATTGGAACAAAACAGAGATGGGCTTTAGTCAGGTTTGGAATGAGATTTAAAATAGACTTAGGCTTCAAGGATTTAATACAGCTGCCCTGGCTATACTTGACAACACTGCAGATCTATTTTTATTTTAAAGCAATCACATCCTTATCCAGAGGGTTATAAAGCAGCCGGATGGAAAACAAGAACACGTGTCATGTAAATGGTGTGAAGCCAGTAACTGGTTTGCCTCTGTCACGAAGGCCATTGACTTAATTCCATGTAACTTAGTAGAAAGACTCCATTTAGATCCTCACAGAAAATTACTCCTTAAGGCAGTGAGACCAAGGTCCAGCAGCTACTTTGGCAATCTGATTAAAAGCCTGTAAAGGGTAAGCTGATCATGGACTAGTCTTGTTAAACAGTGAATTTTGCAAAATCAGGAGTGCAAATTGCTTTCCCTTGGTACGTGGAGAATGACTGTAACAGTGGAGGGGATAGGAGAGCAGTAGATAAAGGCAATTGTCAGAGTGCTTGGCATGTAAAAGTTAATTCCTGGTGTTTCTACTCTAAGTAAGCACACAGATTCAGTGTCTTGTGGTCATGTCACTTGTCTGGTTCAAATTCTGTGTAAATTGTTGCTGGCTCTTTGCACAGTCAAATGAAAGATGTTGTATATCTCTCACTTACAGAACTGGCATTTGCAAGTCCTCATTACAGCCTGTAGAAGGGCCCAGTTGGGCTGTGCCAAAAACCTATTGGGAAACAGGAGATACTATATTTCAGGAGAAGTGGGAAGATGAAGGCAGAGAACTAGTCCCTGTGGACCATAAAAACTTCCACACAAGCTAGCTAACTGAATCACGACAGATACCAGATGGTTAGCTTGGGACAAAGGGCTTGACCCCTCTGCCCTTTAATACTGAAGCATGAAATCATTTTGCAGCTCATAAAATGAACCATAGTGCCAGACATACATCCACATATGGAAAAGGAGAAGTGAACTTTAAGCATTGCCTCAAGGAAATGGCGCAGACTATTTGACCTTCCATTATATAAGGGCCAGGATGTTGCAGAGTTCTAGCATGCTCTGTCACTGCCTGTTCCAGTGACAACATCTAGCCTTAAAACCATCCCCAGTGCATTTTGGCAATGTGTAGGAAGCTGTATTTGGACTGATCTCTCCTTTCACAAATTCCAAAGAAAGTCTCACTCAGCTGAAGGCTTTAAAAACATACGAAATGTAATTAAGACACGGTTTAAAAATTCTTGGTCTTTTAGATAAACCTGTCCGAGCCTCTCCACCTAATTAGTGGACAGAGAGAGGAGAGAGAGATTTTAAAAGGAGTTTGTATCTTGATCACTTAATGTGAATTTTAAATTCAGCCTGGTTGTGTAGTTAAATACATATAAGGAACTGAAAATTATTATGCAAAGGATAGGGAGACTCCTGGTTGTAAAGGAGTTATGATATGCAAAGAGAGCTTGAGTGACTGAGATGTCTTCTGCAAGGAACTGCTACCTGAGTGTGTGTGAGTAAGAAGACCAAAATTTTGGCAGATTTTACAAGTGTGCGGTGTTGGGGACAGGCAGACTGCGCAGAGGGAGCTGGAAATACAGTTAGTAGATAAGAAGTTTCTCACACATCTGGGAGAAAATATTCAAAAACCTACTATTCAGTGAGAAGGTAGCATCTGGAAAGCAAACAATGCTCAGAGACTCTCTGGTGATACAAGGAAAATAGATGTGAGTTTTCATTGTAATAGGTAGGAGATGGAACTGTGGGCTTTCTGTGATGAGGCAGAGAGCCAGACTAAGTGCTGAGTCCCCACACTGTAGTCTCTTGTGTTGGTGACCACAGCTGAACCTGGTTCTGCCCCACTAGTGAGGAGGAAATGGGCACAGATTTCTGAAAAGTGCAGGAATACTGAGTTATAAGATTTTGAGCAGCCGTATGTTCTTATTTAGCAAAAAAACCCCAAGTATATCATAACCTTGAACACTTTAGACTTCAGGTGACTTGGGGCGTGTATGAAAGGAATAGGATTCTGAAGGTGAATGAATTTACATTCCCGATGAGCCATAGATATATGTATTCTTTAAATTAAATGTCAATCAGGACTTCATCAATGACAAGAACTTCTTCATGACAGACAGAAAAATTTAGAGTGGTGTTTAATATCTGCTCAGGAGGAGGAAGGGGCTGTGATATAGGGTTTTGCAGGTTTTGCACCAGAGTGATTTCCCAGGGAAATGAGGAATCACTTTCTCATCCCTGGAAAGGCAGCACTCTGCCTGTGGGAAGTGTGGGTCTTGCACACCAGTGCGACGGGAGGCATTTTATGTTTCTGTGTCAGTCTTTAGAAGAGTCTGAAGTGCTGCCCTGGTGTTAAACTACAGTATTGAAGTGAGATATCTTGTTTCTCAGTTCACTGGAAGGTAAAATCAGATGTGGAAAGGTTAAGTGATTTGTCTTATGTTGCATAAGTCTGAGGACCTGCCAGGAATGGAAAAACCCTTGACCTCTCTCTTCTTAACAGCACTAAGCCAAGGAAGCTCTCCAAGGTCTCCAAGGGTTTCCTCGTATGGCAAAAGCCTTCAGCTCAGTCCAATTCTAGTAAATCAGGGAGGCTAGTGAGAAATAACCAGAGAAATACCATGCATTATTCACATGCTTGCAAACGTTGTGGAATGTGAGGGCTGAGATGCAGGAGGTAGCTGTGCCTGCCCAGGAAAATTCCTGAGTGGTTCAGGTGGCTGGTTGGCAGGATTCCACACAACATGTATTCCTTCTAAGTGGTGAATCACATGTAATTGCTTTTGTGGATCAACGCTTGAGAAAGAGAGGAACCAACTTCAGTGGATATTTTTGAATCCTTGTTAAAGAACAGATTCCTGAATAAAGGGCATGATGTTTGAATCATTTGGGTCCATATTTTCAGGAGCACCTAGGTGCCTGTCTCCCATTGAAACTGATGAGATTAAGTACATGAACACCTTTGCAAATGTGTTTCCACAGCTTTTCTCATGCTTCTGGGATACCTATGGGCAATGTAAGTGGCTGGGTAATTCACATTTTTGTATTCTCCTGATTTCTGCAGATTAGGATCTTGAAAAATGCTTAACACTGGCTTAATTCTGTTCTTTCTGATGTCAATGTTAATTTGAATCATGTGAGAGTTGCATTAGAGTTGAGGGCTACTGAAAGACACCATGTCAGTTGTCTCATTTGAATTTAGTGGGTTTGTAAAACAGGGCAAAAAGTAGATGAATTTTTACTGCATGTACCTTTCCATGACCCCAGAGTCTTGTGTAAATGTTTTGAAATTGATAAACACTGGAGAAAGTAAAATCTGGTCTCTGGAATGTTCATTGAACTGCAAATGGAGTGTTCACAGAAAGCAAACCCTTAGGAGAGCTAAAGCTAAAGCTCTCCAAAAAAAAAATATATATATATATATTTTTTTTTTTCCAGCAAATATTGTAAAATCTTCTTTCAGTATTCACATTGTTTTATCCCTAGCATCGCAAAAAACCTCCCAGAAGTTCAAAGGGACCACTGCCCCAAATAAACTTTGAATTTAGGAGTGACTTGGTTTCTGTCAATCATAAGGTCATATGCGTGAAGACATTTCAACTCTTTTTCTACCATTATTATATAACAAAATTTAGTGTTTCTAGTTAACAAATGGATAAATGAGAATGAAATGAGAATGAATATTCCAGATCTGTTGCAGCAACTGTGACTACTGGTCAGCCTCCAGGGGACAAAAATAAAAAGTATAAGTATGACATATTGCCTTAAGTATTATTCTTGCTTACCTTAAGTATTAATTACCTTAAGTATTATATTGCTAAGTGATAGCAATCAGCTGATGCAAATACTGAATGTTAGTGGCTGATCATTATTTCATTTGTACTGCAGTAGTATCATAGAGTCATCTCAGAAAATGACCTCCACTGTATCAGATACTGTACAAAGATGATACAGGATGATTCCTTCACTGAAGGACCAGGAACATGATCTGTCCTTCCTTGTTCATTGTTTTACACTATTCCTCATTTCTCTTTTGTTTCCTGTTTCTAAGCCATTCATGTCATCTCAGCCAAGCCAAATCTCAGATAGCTAACTAAGGCTTGAGTTTTTCATCTTCAGTGTGTTTATTTTTTTTTCTCCTCTTTTCTTCTTTTTTTTTTTTTTTTTTTTTTTTGTAAGTCAACATCTTGCCTTTTTCTCATTCTATCTCACTGAACTCATCTTGTCCTCTTGGAGAAATCCTACTTTTCCTTATTGTCTGTCTGAGAGTCTCCACCTTTTCTTCATTAAGGTCAGATTTTCAGTGGGCTGATTCACAGCATTTTACTTGATGTTAAAAAAAAGAAACTGTGCCAACTTACTTCTTCTGAGTCTAGCCTCTTCTTCTCTTTGATCTCAACAGTGTTTTACCACCTCCCACCTCCATCATACAATACTTACCATTGCATAACATTGTACAAACATTATCCACTGAAACATCACAGTGATGGGATAAGGTAGATAAATATTATGCTTATTACACATAATAAGTAAACATAGGCAAAAATGTAACTAAAGCCAAGGTCAGAGCAGTTAATGTACAAGTTTATATCCTTTGTTCTCAGCTGTCTGGTACATCAGCTACGTTTCATGCTAATGCACAGCTGGTCTTTGAGGCCAGTGGCCAGCAAAACAGAGCAGTCAGCCACTGGTGGTGCGGAAACTGGTCACAGTGATTCTAATGTTTGTGGATGAAACTCTATCTTGTGCTATTACCTTTATTCAGTGCAGTACTTCAGTAGATTCATGAGCTTCCTTCTAATCAAAGTCCAGTCATTCTCAGCATTTCCAAAGACAATGATTGGCAATGATTTATGTGTAGTGAAATTCAGTTTTGTTTCTGTATAGACTTATCCTTAACATTCACACAGTCTTAAAAAAATAGGGTGACACATTGTGACGTGCTCTGGAGGATACTTGAACAGCAAGTAGTAACTTGGAGGGAACCCTGGAAAGCCATAGGATTGTTGCCAACCGTACACATGGGCAACATATACCCTCCCTGGGCTGCCACAACCAGAGGGAAAAATTAAGTAAACGATTCCAAGGCCACCCTCCCTTCTGCCCCTGCCTCTCCATAATCTTGCATCTCTTTCCAAAAAGCTTATCTGCAGTTAAGTAGTTAGTTTCACAATGCTGTGGACTATGAAGAACTCGATGAGTTTCTGGGGTCTTCCGAAGTGCTCTCACATGACAGGAAATCTTTGCACAGACAGAATCCATAACTCTCTCCTCAACAGAGAGTCTTGAAATGATAGAGACAAAATGTTGCAGTGAGCTTGGGAATCTGATTCCTCCTGGAGCATATTGCACAGGTACCTTTCAGAGAGAGAAGCTCAATAAAAAGCTGTGGCAATAGCTAGAAATGAAAAAATAGAAATGAAAGCCAAACCTGTTGGGTGTATGAGAAGTAAATGCTCCTTTCCTGCCCTCTTCTGGAGGGAGTAAAGCTGTCTAATTGTTCCCAGAAGCTTTTCCATCCTTGGCTTTGAACAGGCTGATATCTGATTTAATTTATCTGGTTGAATTTTGTAAAATTCAAGAGCACGATTGAGGAAGAATTGACAAAATCAAGAACAGCTTTAGTGAGGCTAGAAAAGGAGTAAATGGAGTCAATCCAGGGATTCTCTGAGGTGAGTGAGACTGATCAGGAGAGACAGCCTAGCTTTTGTCTCATAGAGGAACGGCTAGGAACATGTGTCCACACACAGGTTTGGAAAGCATAAACAAAGACGAGGGATTGGTCAGGAACACAGGTTTTTACAGAAAGTACCAATTTTATTCATTCAATTCTATTAGTTTGTTAGTTAACATTAAACTTAGTAGCAAGGTGGGAAAGGACAGGAATTTCATCTAATGTAAAGAATACACATTAATACCAGGTATTCCTCAGAAGTAGAAAGAGAAGGATATCATTGCCTAGTCCACTGAACTCTTGAAATGTCCTGATGTCTACAGTGGTCCCAAGGGCACTGGACACAGCTCTAGGTGAGCTGAGTGGGCCTCCTGAGTGTTCTGGGGTGCTCTTCCAGTCTGCCTCCTCCCAGGAGAATAGAAAATCTAGAGCTAACCTAACCGTCGCATTTTGATTACGGGCCACTTTTGATGCTTATACATGTTTCAAAAGACAACCCATCATGAACTCTTTGGAAATTTGACCACAGAAAAAAAAAAAAAAAGAGAAACTGCAGTGGGCTTTGCATATGCAGAAGCCCCAAGGACAGGAGATGTATTGCTTAGACAGTTGCATTTAATTTTGAGCACAAGCTAATACAATCAATTGGAGCACTACACATACACCTATGGCTAATATACAAAAAGCACAATCAAACATGCAATCACCACAGCTGTCCAAAATGATAGAGAAAATAATTTATGACATCATCAGCAGAGACCTAGTCAACAAAGAGGCCACTTGGAAGTTGTTTTCCTGACAATGTTACAATCAGTCTATCATTGCCTACAGGGCACTTAGATTCAGTCTGCTACTACAGCAAGCAACAGGCATGAAGTACTATATCAGGGGTAACAATACCTAGGAAATTAAGAAGCAGTACATCTGGTTCTGCTTTTAGTTATACAGACACAAACCAGGAGGAGGTGATGAACTGAGCCTCTCAGAAGCTGGTCTGCAATCGGATGATGTTCACGCAGGCTGATGAATTGTTTGTTACTCCCTGCCCTTTTACCTGCCTGAAAGCTCCAAGAGAAGAATCCATGAATAACAAATATCTATGTGAACTGGGTTATGAGGGTGTCTAATGACTATTAAGGCCAGTGGAAGCATGAGCACATAGGGTATTGGGTATTCCAATCAGGACTTGGAAGAATGCTCTTCCCCATCTCTAAGTCACTGATTCCTTTAAAAAGATGTATTTGACATTCTGTGAACGGTCACTTTTTGGGGCAGCCTTCATTAACTGTGGAAGCAAAGAATAGGATGAGATTTCTGTTATCTCACTAACATATTTTTTCATTCAGAACTTGTTTTCGCATTATATTAGAGTGCAGACCTTCACATAAGGGTGCACTATGAGGTAGTCCAAGCACAGGCAAAGCTAGGATGTCCAGAGTGTGTATGAAGAATAGGTATAGTCTGTCTGTCTGTTTGCCAATATGAAAGAACACTGGAAAGCCAGGATTGTCTCTGGTGCTATTATTACTGAGGGAAAGAACGAGGTTGCGACTACTGCTGAGTAGGCTGGTCTTAGGTTGTTCGTGTTACACGTCTTACCTTCCCTCTGATTCTCTCCTTACAGCATTAGAAGCAGTTTGGCTGAGGCCCAGTCCAAACCCTTCATCCCAAGGTGAAACTTGGTCTATACAGCTGAGAGGTTAGGGCGTTTTCTCCTCGGTCGTGGGGTTTGGGGAATATCCAGGTCAGCTTCTTTCTCTCATGTGTACCTTATCCAAGAGGATTTGATATATCGTGGCTGCTGCTGGGAAGTGGAGTATTATTTATGTTCCAGATCATTCAAGAATCTTCATAATGCTTGAAAGTTCTTGCATCTTAATTATTATATCTTTCATTAGTAGTATGTTTTATATAGCCCATCTCTCTATATGTAGAGAGATATTGTTTTAGCATGAATGTCTCCTAAAGTCTAGCTGCAACCCTCAGTCATTTTTTGATTTAATGTGAGAAAACTCAGCTCCCTCCTGCAGAGAGAAATGCTACACTCACTCACTTAATTTTATGTGACTACAGTGCATTGCTCCACTCCTGCTGCATGCTTTTAACTCTCTGTAACCCAGGATATGTAGCTAAAGTGGAGGACTAAGAATCTGTACTGAGATATGGATTTGTTTTTGGCTCCAGAACCCACTTCTCGGCGTCAAGTCTGTGCCCCTCTTTTTCTCTCTGGGTGAAATGGGAGTAATTTGTGCAGAGGGTTACAGAGGAAAAATATGGTCATATCTGTGTTTATCTCAACTCTTTCAATTCCTCTGAATTTTTGTTACAGTTTAGACCTCACAGATAGGATATTCCCATACAGAATAAACAAACATAAGAGAAAAGAAATATTTAAATATTTATAAATAATACTTTTATAGAATATCAGTGTGAGCATCTGTTTCAAAAACATGGACAGCATTTAATTAAGTATGAGCACATGGAAATCATAGTGCTGTTTTCCTAATCATTGTCAAAATAGGTGTTAAACAAAGGTTTTCTCCTCAATGTTTTCTCTTTGAATTCAAAAGCAGAAGATGATAATCTCCATGTAATAAGCCCCTGTTACCACAACTGTACATTGTGTGAAAGATTTGCCAATGGAAAACTAATCTCATTTTTCCTCCACTCAGCATCCAAAATGGTTTTGGTTAGATCTTTTTCTGCCCTGAATAAAAATGTTCAGAGCTTTATTTATATAAATCTAAGACAGGTCTCACCAAGTGCTGTTCATTGCTATTCTGACGAATGGGCTAAGTGCAACTTTTTATTATAATTTCTGTTCCAAAATTGTCTTCATTAAAGAGCAGTTAAAGTACTTGAAAGTATTAATGAATCATTGGGAGAAAGGAAAGCATTTGGTTGACACTGCTGTTAGTGATAATACTCAGCATTCAGACAAGCGGGGATTCAAAAAAATATGTCATAAAACCACTTTATATTTTAAGTAGACCATGAGGCATATT
>VZSV01000092.1:3013804-3030537 GCA_013398735.1 Nothocercus julius | reverse complement strand
AAAAAAAAAAAAAAAAAAAAAAAAAAAAGTAAGTCGGTGAATGATCACCCTGCTTTCCTTTGGTGTGTTTTGTGGCCAATTGCAATGCCATGTGGTGTGAACAGATGGAAACAAAGTATCTCGTTTTTTACTGGGAATGGTTGAAAGATCTGGGATCTGAGAGAGTGGACTTGGCACAGGCCAGCAGGAGGGACCTTCTGTTTTGCAACAGCAAAGTATCACCAAGGCCTGCTTGGGTGGCAAGAACGCTTGCAGGAGCACCTTGTCAGGTGCTCAGCAGACTGGCACCAGTTAAGCCTCTGACTTGTGTATAGGCAATTTGCACTTAAGAGCATATCTAATTCAATCACCAGTGGATTGAAAGTTATCTGCATGCCTCCCGTATAGCGTATTCTTGCAGGCTTGAAGGCAATCTTCTCATCAGCCTTCCCTCTTGTCTTCCTGTCAGTCTATGTGCCACCTCCCACTCCACCAGGCATACAGCCCTAATTCTATTTGCTCAGCCCAACAATTTAACAGCTGTAAATATTCACATTGGTTAAAATGGATGCAGAAGAAACATTAACACCATCATTCTGCTAGCAAGAGAGTGGGAGAACAACAGAAGGCAATATGGCTATTAAGGCCTTTACAAAGAATCTGCAAGATAGGAAGCTGCAGGTGCTCCCAACCTCTTGCTGCTGCTTCAGATGATCCTGGGCTTTGAAAAGAACCAGCATCAGCTGCTGAAAATGTAAGGAGACTGACAGAAGTTTTTGTTTGTCCTTCCTTCAGCACTGGAGACCTTGTGCATTTCCCTAACAACTTTATTCCTGGCGTGGAACAGACCTTGGCTTGTGGTTTTACTCACTTAAATAAGTGATACCTGACTTCTCTTTATCCACTGGAGGTTACACAGAACTGAGGTGGCTGTTTTGTCCCAGAGTGCCGCAGTATTTATGTGCAAAGCCCTTATATTTGTATATTTGTCAACCATTTTAACATGGCATATTTGTTACATCTAATCTGTTTTTAATCTGTTTTTTTTTTTTTTTTTTTTCTTGCTGGTTCCTGAACTCTTAAAAAATACGTTTCAGTTGTTATGTGTACTAGTGGAGGTAATATGTGCTATATCTCAAGAGAATTCAAGCACTAATTGGCTGCAAAATCCTTGATGATCCTAAATCGGGCCCCAACATTCAAACTGAAAGGCAGATTTTCATCATTTTGAACTGAGACTTAAGGCTGAAATGGAGTGAGAAGAGGATGTCCAGTTTCCTCATTCTGTTTCTCAAAACCTAAAGACACTTGTCTAAAGAGATTGTAGTGTTTTGATACAGTAGACATACCATTTTTTCCAGGCTGAGAGCACTTTGGGTGAAAAATATGCAGTGTCTTTATGATTCAAGAGGGGTATTCAAGCCTTACATCGATAGTGTTGCAGAATAAATCATATCAAATGAAGGTCCTTTATTAATCTGATTGCAATAGGAGGTTTTGGCAAAGTATCCTTTGCTAAAGCACTCAAAGTGTGCACTTGGAAGATAACTGGCATGCTGCAAGCCTGACACACCCCTGAGAAAGGATTCTTCAAGCATGAGAATTGCTTTTCCCCCAACAGCTCTGTCTTCCTGTTTTCCTCTAGGGCCTAGGATATGCACATAAGATCCTTGAGGATCTGAAAGCCTTGTTATTTTCCTGTTGACTTCATCGAGCCTTGCATCAGGCCCTAAGTTTTCAAAGAGACAATTAACTTTTAAAACTGGAGAATAAGAAAGCCAAAATCTCCCACTTGCTTTTTAGGGGTACTTGTTTTACATTGTGCTTGTCAGCAGTTAATGTGTATCAGCAGGTATTGATGGAGACACAGGCATTGTATTATTGCAGTAGATCATGGTCTAGCTCAATATCCTTCTTTTGCAATTTCATTTTTCTCTGTTTCATTTCTTGACTTTAATTGTCCATACTGACTCCAGAAATCTTGGCCAGCATAGCTTTAATTAATGTGTCAGAAATGTTATCATTCAACTATCCTAGAGTAATTTACTGAGAAAAGAATGAGAGAAAGTAGAGAGAGAGAGGGAGGGAGAGAGGATGCTGCAGGTCCTCTGCACGGGAAGTATGTGAAGTTGTCTGAGTGAGAGGCAGAAGATCCAAACTGAGGGGCAGTGAGATATCTGGATAGACCGGCTGGAAGACGTCGGACAGTGGAAACAGGATTGAGGACTCAGAATGAAGAAGATGACAAAGATGACATTGATGATTGAAATTAAGATAGAACAACTTTCAGCTAGGAGGCCACTCGAAGTGTTGGTGCTCTCCTCCTTTCCTTTGGTGCTGATTGCTTTTTCTCATTGCCTTGTGTTGTATCTCTGTGAGATCTGAAGCTGCAACATGATCAGCTGAATGAGGTGACTAACCTGCCTGAAAAGGAATCGTTCCCCTCTTTCTCCCCACATTTAGCTGTCAATGAGTCAGTTCCAAGGTTTGACTCTCACACAGATCTTCAAGAAATGACACTGACAGAGAGGGAGGGGATTGGGAAAGCACAGACAGGGTCTGTCCTTAGTCACACATGCCACATTCGCGTATTTCACACACTCCTCCTGAAAGCATAAGGCTAACATAGTTAGTGGATTAGCAAATACCTGCCCTGGTGTTTAGGCATAAGGAGATTATGTGAAGAAGTAAGAAATACTTTAAAGGCTGAGCAGGCCTAGGCAAAAAATTAACAGTCATTTAATGACCACAAGCCATTGCTGTCCACAAGTTGTAGGCTGCACCAGTTATTACACAGTATGTGAGGAATCCACACAGGCAGCTTGGCTTTCCCAGGCAAAACCTGACCAAAAGGCAGTTCACAGGGCACAAAAGCTTTGCTCTCAGCTTCAGCAGTATCTCCACTAGGGAGCAGCACTGGTGTAAACACCCGTTTTTCCAAATGGATAGAATTTAAAAGTGGTTTAAAAAAATGTTTGAACAGCGTTAGATGGAAACAGCAACAGATAAAGACATAGCTCAGGAGATGATATTAGCAAAGCAAATAGGTAAATTAGAGATGAGACAGAAATTTTGCCCAAATAGAGAGAACTCCTCAGAAAATACTTTTCCAAATAAAGGCTATATGGCTTTACCACTATATTGCATGGTAACACTTGAGATGAGCCCACCTGGAGTAAATCCAGAAAGCCCTCCTGCTAGCATGACTGAGGATTTATCTCAGTTGCAAACTGACTTTTTGCGGCAATGTCAACAGTCAGGGTTTTCACACATCATATTTCATGTACGCAGTTGCTGCTTCTGTTGCAGTCTGTGACCTCCTCCTAAGGAGAGAGAGAGCAAGGAGTAATGCTTGATCACCACGAGAGAGATGCTGTGAAGGTGCTGAACCACTCTACCTTGTTCTGTGGATGCTGTAGAAGTCACATGTACCACACCCACTCAATCACCCACCAGTTGCTGTGGTGTGATTTAGAATCATAGAATCATTATGGTTGCAAAGGACCTTCAAGATCAACAAGTTCAACTATAAACCCTTCAACACCATGCCTACTAAACCATGTCCCTAAGCACCTCATCTACACATTTCGTGAACACTGCTAGAAATGGTGACTCCACCACTTCCTGGGACAGCCTGTTCCAATGCTTCACCACTCATTCCGTGTAGAATTTTTTCCTACTATGTAACCGGAACCTCCCCTGTCATAATTTGAGGTAATTTCCTCTTGTCCTACTGGTAGTTATTTTGGAGAAGAGATCAACACCTGCCTCACCACAACCTCCTTTCAGGTAGTTGTAGAGAGTGAGAAGGTCTCTCCTGAGCTTCCTCTTCACTGGACTAAACAATCCCAGCATTCTCAGGTGCTCCTCATAAGGTCTGTGGCCCTTCGCCAGCTTTGTTGCCCTCCTTTGGACACACTCCAGCACCTCAGTGTCTTTTTTGTACTGAAAGGCCCAAAACTGAGCACAGTATTCAAGGTGCAGCCTCACCAGTGTCAAGTAGAGAGGAATGATCACTTCCCTGGTCCTACTTGCTACGCTATTCCTGATACAAGCCAGGATGCCTTTTTGGCATCCAACCACCCTTTATGGGGTGGGTGCTTTGGTGACGGAGGATATGCAGAAGATAGAGCCTTCTTTGCTTCTTTGCTTCTGCCTTTGCAGAAGTAGTCCTATTGCTTAGGACCACTGATAGATGGGGGAGAGTGGCTTGGAGAGCACTTCTGCTAAATCCCTCAGAACCCTTGGGTGGTTCTTATGTGACTCCATCATCTTGTGAATGTCCAAGTGGAGTAGCAAGTCACTGTCTGTTTCCTCCTGGATTATGGGTGGTTTCTTCTGCTCATGAGCGCTATCTTCCAGCTCAGGGGACTAAGTACCTTGAGGATAATGGATCTGGGTGTTAAAGACTGAGGCAAAGAAGGCATTAAATATCTCAGCTTTATCCTCATTCTTGATTACAATATTCCCTGTTGCATCCAATAAAGGATGGAGATTCTCCTTAGCCCTCCTCTCCTTGTTAATGTATTTGTAGAAGCATTTTTTTGTTGTCTTTTACAATAGTGGCCAGACTGAGTTCCATCTGAGCTTTTGCCTTTCTTATTTCCTCCCTACATACCCTGGTGACTTCCTTGTACCCTTCCTGAGTTACCTGCCCCTTATTCTAAAGGTAGTAAATGCTCTTTTTTTCCTAGACCCTCAGCAACAGGTCCTTATTCATCTAGGGCTGCCTTGTTCCCCTCCAGTTCATCATGGGGAGAGCCTGCACCTGTGCCTGTAAGATTTCATCCTTGAAAAATGTCCAGCCCTCCTGGACCCCTTTGCTCTTCAGGACTGTCTCCCAAGGGACTCTCCCAACCAATGTCCTACACAGTCCAAAGTCTGCCCTTAGGAAGCTCTATGTGGTGATTTCGTTGACGTCCCTCCTGACTTCACCAAGAATGGAAAATTTATCATTTCATGGTCGCTATGCCCAAGACAGCCTCCAGCCACCCCATCTCCCACCAGTCCTTCTCTGTTGGCAAAGAGCAGGTTCAGTGAGTCACCTCCTCATGTAGGTTCACTTACTTGCTGTGATAGGAAGGTATCTTCCATGCACTTCAGAATAGTCTCTTGTTATTATTTACTGTAATGGCAGTTTTGCATGTTCGTAAGTGGTGGTAGAATGCCTGTAGCAACTACTATACAGTTTCTATTGTGGTATGTGTTACAGAGGTCTTTGACAAGTTCAGGGTGAGGAGAAGGAAAAAGAGTAAGGAGGTGAACTGAGACACATATCGTCCTATAAGCTTGCCAGAGAGCAAGGCTTGATTTGTTGGCATTCCCAAGCTTGTGAGGGGAAGCAGGCAAAAGGATGACACAGTTGCAATTTGCTGCAGTGCTTGTAGTGGCTGCCTCAAGACTAGGAATAAATCTTGTACGTATGCTATGATTTATCATCTGCATTGTAGAGTTCAGTTCCACTTTTGAAGCACTGGATTTGTCTCAGCTAGAAACGGGAATTTGGATGAGCATGCTTATGCTTTTAGTGTTACTGGAAAATTTCTTGAATACCTGTGGGCATATATTGCTCACATACTTGGGTCAAACCAATCACCAGATCTAGTGTCAAGAGGGAACTTTCTCCTAAGTCACACTGGTGAGGACAGTAGTAGCTTTGATTCTCCTTGCTTTGCAGTGTGGATTGTGGTTAGCTTCCTTAATTATCTAGCGTCATCACAGAATCACAGAATGGTTGAGGTTGAAAGGGACCTCTAGAGATCATCTAGTCCAACCCCCTGCTCCAGCAGGGACACTTAAAGCACAATGCACAGGGTCCCATCCAGGCAGGTTTTGAAGATCTCCAGAGAAGGTGACTCCACAGTCTCTATGGACAGCCTGTTTTGGTGCTCTGTCGCCCTCGCAGAAATTAAGATGCAGCAACATATTTGAAATGATAAACAGTGGAATTATGCCCAGAGAGCTTTGATTAACAGAGAAGAATGCCTGCTTGTGAAACGGCCATCTAGCCAAAGTAACACTGTTTCATTCCAGCTTGCCTGGATCATTGAGCAATGCTTGCTAGGAATGAAGAACAGAGATGTTGGTGAAAATGCTGCGTACCTAAAGCTCACCTCAGCAGGAACCAAGGGCCTTTCATGGTGAGACAGAGGCGACAGAGCGCACAAAGAGCCCCTGTCCCGGGCCAAGTGTGCCCTCTGCTAGGCGGTCCGGGGCTCTACCAGCCGGTTTGGCACGTTGAGGGTCTGGGTTCCCCCAGGTCCTGGAAGCGGGGAGCCCGATTTCCTTTGAAGCTGCCTGTCAGACAGATCCCGTTCCTACTTCTCCATCCATTTGGGTGACTGGGTCCTGGAAAGAGGATAGCTCGTAGTGAGAGCTGCTGGAGACAGAGAATTACCACTGGGCCCATTTAAAAATGTTGATCTCTATTTGGAATGTCAAAAACTGACACCCCTCCCTCCATATTCCTACTCAAGCTATTTGAATAACAAAACACAATTTAAATTATTGCTAATAATTTCATTTTGAAGCTTTCAAAATTTTAAAAGCCTGTTCAATAAATCATTTGGAAAATATTTGCAGTTACTGTAAGAAAGATTGGCTGAAACATGTTTCACTTGTGACCAACAGAAGAGTGACATTTCAAACCTATTCCTAGCAATAAGGAAGGGAAAGAAATGCAAAATACCCATGAAGAGACACTAACAGTGGTGAGAACAGCTTATTTGCAGTGTATGACACTTATGTAGCTCTGTCTGACTTGTTAGACGTGCAGAGTGCTCAACAGCACCTAGAAAAGAAATTTCAACTGATTCAGTCCCAATCAGAATTAAATAACTGTCTACACATACTCCTTGTACATGGATATATCTCCATGGCGAATTGTGACCCGGGAATTTCCAGCCTTCCTGATGAGGAATTGTAGCAAAAATCTGCACATGACCAGAAGCAGCATGGCAGCTTTGAAGAGCTAGGGGACAAAAAGTTCTGGGATGAGTTCAGCCTCCAGAGGTTGTACATTCCCGAGGTTCCCGTGCTCCACTGCAGGCTGAGGCTGGCCGGGACCTGTGGCTTCCTGCCAACCATAACTCCGGAGAAGCGAGAGTGCTTCTCCCATTTTGCTTCCTCATAGCGCTGGAGGTTCGGACTGCTCAGCCATGCCCGTTTAATCACAGTCTGGCTGCAGAGCAGTCATTTACTCTGTTTGTGCTCTGTGATCCTGGACAACGGCTGTGACTGCTGTGGCTCTCCAGCAGTCGGGTTCACAGGAACCTGGCAAGTATGTCATCAAGCTGCCAGCGCTTTCGGCATTTTTTTCTTGCCACTCTCATGACAGTTAAGGAACTGAAGAGGAATTGGGTGCTGATTGGGTGTCCCCCTGAACTGATTTCCAGGGGGACCTGAGCAACAGAATTTGCTAAAATTCTTAAAAAATCATGTCTGAATAGCCAGGGAAAAAAAAATCCTATCTTGGCACAAGGAGAGTTTTCCTTCAAACTCAAAAATTGGTAGGCTCAGGCAAGAAGAGTCTGTATTTCTGTTTCATCATCTATACCACTTGTGTGGCTAGAAGTTGTTTGTTTCCAAGGCCGTCATCACCAAAGCTTGTTTCTAACTCTTCTTTTCTCTCTCTGTGGAATGAGAAAAGGAATGCCCTGTACAGCAGTGGAACAAATGACACTGGAAGACCATGGTGGGCTGAGTCTTGCTGTCCCTGAAGCCCACAGTGAAGTGCTTTTTTCCTTCGGGAACACGGGTGCAGAGCCCATATAAGGAGGTATGCAGTTGTGCTATTACAAGCCAGGACCGGCATTTGGAAATTTGAGGCTCCAAAATGTTCTGCCACGAATACATGCAAATTGCTTAACACGAAATCTTGTTCTCACAGTATCTGATAGGAGCCTTGCCACTAAATTTGCTCCTTTAAGAAGCAGGAGTTAAAAATATGTCCTTTGGAACAGAAGCTACCCCTTGCTCTGATGGTCAGTGGGTCATCAATTACATGAGAAATAAGAGCTATAACACTGGAGGTAGAACACAGGGAGAGAATTAAAGAAAAAGAAAAAAGACTTGGAAGGACAACTGGTTCACACCTTCAACTCAGGGTTTTCATAGATCATGAGTCAAGAGGGAGAAATAGAAGAGCAGATCCCTGCAACCCAGAGAGCCAGATCAGTAACAGATAGGGCACACTGATTTAATGTTGCAAGAAAGTCAAAACAGAAGCGTTAGCATCAAAGAAAGGAAGAGGGCTACGAAAGCCCAGTGCTCACAAGTAGCACTTACCAGAGATACGGTATGAACTTCACCCTGCTGTCATTATTCCTCCTGGAAGGAAATGAGGTGAAGGCTGTGACCTGTGAAGCAGAGGTCAGATGTTACAGGCAATCAGACAAAAGAAGCGGCAATGGGGACAGGTTCTTCTCTGAGGCATTACCAGATGGTAGCTAATCTCAGTCAGAGGAAAAGCCTTGGCAACCAAATCTTCACAGGCTGCCTGAACCTGACACTCAGACATACCCAAGGGTAAAGACTATTTTTCCAACTGTCATAAGGGAGAACATGCAGTTAATTGGAGTTCTGATTTGGAAAAGAAATTGTCAAGATCAGAAATATAACCTGCATTTGCTGGTTAATGACTTCTGAGTAGGAGTTGGAATCTGAAATGGCCTAGGACTGTTTCTGTCTCATCTGAAATGTTTCCTCCTGATACCTCTGATGATTTGTGCTAATGACTTTGTTTTTTGTTTTTGAAGTAAGCTCATTCGGTCAGATCAAGACTGAACTAACCTAGCTCTGTGTCTAGGACTAGCTAGGACTAACCTAGCTCTGTGATTAACACTGGGTCTGCCCTAGTGCCTCGTTTTGTGGTAGTAGTAGAAGAAATTCTGCTGTCCTTGCCTTTGTCTGGGAGTGTATTGACAGCTTCATGGTGAATTCCTAGAAGCTGTGCCCAGGTGAGATGCCAGCATATTTCCCTATCTGCAATAGAGACAAGGAACACACAAACAGGTGTACAGGTAGAGATGAAATTAGTAGACATATATTTGAAGCAGTAGGGCATGGTCCTACTCTGCTTTTTGTGAGGTTCATCACTGAGTTGTGTTGCATCTTGTTCAATCTTGTTCTTGTTGAAATTGCATAGATTCAGAATGCTTCTATTTTACTGTCTGGGAGAGAGGGAATAGTATCCTCATTGTTCTGAAAAGCTGCTTGAAAATCCACATGGAGAATGCAGAACTGGGATATTGCTGTGCATGGCCAGAGCTCTGCATGGCAAGGGCTATGATCAGTCCTGAAGTCTCTCCCATTAACTTGGCAGCAGTAGGTTTGTGTCAGCAGTAGGTTTGTTAGGACTGCGAACTAAATGCTTTTACTTTCTTTCTTTTGGAAAGTTCAGTGGCATGCATTGAGTCCCCCAGTTTGGTAGAGAGCTCAGAAGAATATAATGGCAGTTAAGGATGTTCAAAAACAGAGTTTGCTTAAATGTGATGTCAGTTTATTCAGTGTTATAGCAGTTATTTCTCCTGAGCATTAAAGCTGCAAGAAGTATCACAAACAAATCTGCATGCCTTCTTCTACAGTGAGGAAAAGCAGTGTAGATGGAATATCTTACTATGATGCTTAGCCATGTATTGCTGTCACATCTTGTACTGTTATGATCTGACTTAAGGTATAATCCCTATCTGTTTGTACCCACAAGCAATATCATTCTGAGCGTCCACAAGGTGGGACATCCAGTTTTGAACCCTAGAAGTGAGAGTGGCAACACAGGCTGTGGGAGGTACAGGGCTGATCGCTTGAGATTCTGTTCAAAATAAAACCATCCAGGGCCTCTTGGGGCATATCTTCAGTGATGCTGCCACATGGTGGTAGGTATCTTGCCACTCCATTTCCAAGATATCTCAGCCTCCCCATAAAAAGAAGCAAGGTTGTGAACTGAGCAGAAAAATTACCTTTATCCATAATTCAGGATGTGAGACCTCTTATCCATGCAATGCTTGCTGTTGCTGCATCCTGAAAAGTTCTGCCTCATCTTTTCAGTGTTAATGATTCCATTTCAAAATATTCTTGCTGTGATAAATACATACCTACCACCGGAAACAAAACACGTTACTTATAAAGAACCTTTCTCTGCCTTTTCACAGAATTTATCAATCTTGAAATACTCTTCAATATTTGGTGCTCTTGAAATTGAGGTGTTGTTTTGGTTTCTTTCAGAGGTCTTACTGTTATCACATGGGATGGACTTTGCAGGACAGGCAATCCTTTTGAAGTGAATGGACTGCTTTTCCCCAAACTCGCAACTATTTATTGGAAAATAGCTGTGAAGATACATTATTTTAGAATCGCTGCAGTAAAGCAGAGCATCAATGAAAAATTTCAACAAGACGTCAGATTTTGTTAAATAGCAGAGTTGGAGGTTTTGACTAAAAAGTTTCTGAAAATAGACAAACTGTTACTCAGAGAGCTGAATGTATAACTTCAGCTTTTCATGGGGAGAAAAAGCATGATGTTTCCAGTTTTGGATCTGCCTCTATAATAAACTTTGCTTTATATAGGAACCAAATAGATATAATAGGAATTAAATTGTACCTAGATCATAAATAGAAAATACAGGGCAATAACACAAGTACTACCAGACTTATTCATATACGTGGAAGAAATATGAATAATAATAGAAAAGAAAATGAGAGAAAAGGGGAAGTTGGACCTTATATATTTTAAAATGAGACTTGAGTAGAGATGGAGGTACCTGCAAGCTGTTATGGCACCTGCAAGCTGTTATGGCTTGGAATCATGAACAAAGAAAGGAGCCAAAACTGAGAATTTGAATTCCCCTCAAAATTACAGCAATGCCCGTTAAAGGTGATGCCACAGTGTCCAAAACGACAGTGTGTGGCACATGAAAGGCGCCATACGGCAAGAAGAAGGGAGGCATGGTGCCCCGAGAAGCATGAGAGCAACCAGGAAGACAGTTCATTTTTTCACTCAACTCAGCACTTTTCTGAAAAACTCGGTGAATTAAAAAAATTGTTTTAAAAATAGGCAAGGAACAAGTACGTTTGTGAAATTGTTTAAGTTTTATAAAAGGAGTTCTTTTTTTTCATTTTTTTTCCTTCCCCTTCATGTTCATCCGCTCAACCAGTTTGAAGTGTTTCCTGGTGCAGACTGAGTTTTACTATATATTTTCTGTGCTCCATGCAGTGGGCTTCAGGGCAACACAAAATGGTGAGAACAGCAGTAACTGCAAGGTCCTATCACAGTATGGCGAGGAGAATTTCCAGCCTTCCCCAGCTGCGTGCCTTGGCACAAACACAGACACTATTGGGCCTTAGGCTTTTTTTGCTTTCAGGCATCTGGAGAAGGACGTCAGCTGCTTCTCTCAGATTCTCTGTTGAACTGAAGCTGAGGGTTTGGACGGATCAGAGAAAGAGAACGAAATGCATTGAACTGCCATTAAAAGTAACAGGCATGATTCCTAGAAATGCTTAATGTCAGTTTCAGAGATCCTTTGGGGAATGTAGCTTATGCTTTGACCAAACTTTGCCCTTGCAAAAGACAGTAACCTGCATCTTCTTTAAGTCTCCAGCAGCAGTTAGTACCTATGTTTCCTTGCATTCCAATGTCTCCAAGTTCAATCTGCTGAAATGTTTTAAATGCAGTAAGCTCTAGCAAATTCTCACAACGCTTTAATATGACCTTGATGTGGCCTCACAGATGTAACTGGAACAAGATTTGCTTCAGTACTCCACTGGTCTGCGTTGCGCTGCAGTGGAAAGGAAGGCAATACTACCGTCCTGGTAGAAAATACGGGGAAGACCAACCTACAGCCTTGATTAAGCGTAAAAAATATTCTTTCTCCTCTCACTGTTGCTCCGAATGTTGAGAGATCTATTTCCAGAATTTTACTGTATTGTAAATTGTTTGGGGCTTGAGAATTTACAACTAACCTGCAATAGTTAAACACTGCTACTTCATAGAACTTTAAATGCCAGAAAGAAATAATTTTAAAAAACATATTTTCTGACAAGGGCCAAGCCTCTAATGCTTAGTTTCAAACAGTGAATATTCCTGCTCAAGTTCTGATGTGATTGTGACATGTTCCTTGTGGTGACAATGACACTTTTAATACCAGGTGGGAAAACCTGTCTCCTCCTTTCACTGAATGCAGCACTCCTCTGAAAAACTCAGTGAATTTTAGAAAAATAGGCAAGGAAAAATAATGTCGCTGAAATTGTTCACATTTTATAAACAGAGTCCTTTTTTTTTATCCTGTTTTTATCCTAGCATTCTATACAACGACATCACTTTGTTGCTGATACTGAATCAGATAGTTAGACTGGAAAGCCTGAAATCTCTATCCTTCTCTTTGCTGAACTCTCATGGGCTTTTTGTTTTTGCAATTCTGTTTAATTATTCATTGAGGAAGTTCTGGCATGCCTGCTGCTTTTTTGTTGTTGAAATCAGTAAGGTTAGGATATCAGTTGTTTCATCTGTAAGTCCTTGCACCCTTTGTATCTATAAGCACAACAAATATTCCCATTTTGACTAGTCCAGCTCTTTTTTTTTTTTTCTTTTTGCCTTTATCATGGAATGTGAAATAGGTTTATATTGCCCTAATGAGACTCAATTCAAGAAGTTCAGATTGAGCAATTTGAAACAGTTTTACATGTGCATCTCAGCTGGGTTGAGATTTGGATTCCCTAGACCTTAGTAATTCCCTGAAGTTTTGGGTCCTGCTGATAATTAACCTTCTGGGGTTGCATCTGGAGATGTTCTTGGTCGAGGGCTGCTGCTCTTCATTGTTTCCCAACTCACTGCTGCCCTCCCGCTGTGTCCTGCACTAAACACATGAATTCAAAAATACCTGTGTTTTTCACACCTTTCTGCAGTTATGAAACATAGCTGGCAGTTGTGAGCCTTGCACACAAGGGCTGTGAGTAAAGCAGGTGTGGGCTTGGCTTTCAGGGTGCAGGCAAGTCCACTAAGATCCGTGCTACCAGCCGTACACAGACAAAGCAGGTGCATGGTCCAAGCTCTGTTCAAACCCCTGTTATGCATGGGCATCAAATGCACCTCGCTGTAGTTTCTTAACAAGTGCCTAGTGCTTAAAGATAGGAACTGGTTCTGAAACATTACTGAGATGAAGACAAAATCTCAGATAATTAAAAAATCTTCTATAGAGTTTGGCGCTGATGCTAAAAGGATTGAGAATAGTGATGGTATTGATTACCTTTACAGCAGTGACACAAGGTTTTGTATGGTTTGAAATATAATAACAGAAATATAATAATGAAATATAATAGCAGTTTAAGATAACTTAAACTCTAATGATACGTGTCCCAGAAATTAAACCCTAAAACTCAGCACTTACAACTGTAAAACTATTGCCCTATTGAATACCCATATTAATAAAAAGATATAGTGATTTTGTTTTCATGCAGAACCAAAGGGAAATTAATCCCCTTGTGGTTCAAATGCAGTTTTTGAAGTGACAGTAGAAATACCAAAATGAAGTGAATCCACTGAGGTTTCTATGCGACTCTGGATGACAGAAGCTTTCTACTCTAAATGATCAGAGCGTGAGTCTGATGAGCACTGGCTTGAACAGCAGTGGCTAATAATACTTGTAGCCTGTGGCCAATTTGAATTCCGGGAACTTTTAAAATGAGGCATAATATTTTATGTTTTGAAAAGGTAGAAGAATTTTTCTTCTGGAACTGAATCTTCTTTTTGATGCAAGTGTATATCCAGATTTGGAATTCCATGCTAAATTTGAACAGTGAAACTGGGCAATTCACATTCAAAATGCTGGTTTCAACAATATTTAGTGTTAGCCTTACACATTTTAAAACATAAAACTGTCCACTAACAGTTGACAAAATCCAGCACTAATAATTTGAAACAGGTGACACAGCTACCACCATTCAAATTTATGCACTGTGAATAGTTCTCTTCAATGGGACAATGATGGCACATGTCAGTTATCAAGAAAATACTCTGACATGCAGTTTGTGGAGTCACTTCATCAGTGCAGTCCGGGCTTCTGCTCAGTACCTCCTCCAGCCTTGCCTTCAATGCACTGTGGAGTACATTGTGCTAGGAAATCTGCTCTACCGAGGCAGATGGAGTGATGATGTCATTGGGCTTTGCCATTTCTACTTCCTATGAACATTTGCTTTATTCTTACATCCCAGCTCTTTCTTGACATGTTTTAGACTAGAGACATTTTTCTCTTGGGGGAGGGCTGAAAAGGAATCATTTCTTTTTGATTTCAGACAGGATCTGGCAAGTGAGTTCTTGCTGCTAGTCAAAAAAAAAGCCTTAAAAAAAATAACACAGAATCTGTGTTTACCAAAGTGATTTGCATAAGCTGTACACTTGGTTCTTAGAGCTGGAACAGTTCTAACCTATGACGAATTCTTCTGTCTGGGCTGTCTTCCAAAACTATTTTCATCTACCCTGGCAAGAGAACTGAGCTTGGTTTCTGCACTAATTAACAGCCTTCAGGAGAAGGGCCCCGGCAGAAGCACTGACACACTTTGTACACACTTTATTTCTGAAAGGGGACACTAACACCATTTGATGGCACCTCCTGTTCTGTCCTGACATGCAAAATTTTAAGGAGGGAAACAAAATGGGTATAGTTATGTCTCACTAAGGATTTGAGTTACTAAAACACTGCAATCTTTCCCATTAAAATAGTGCTGTATTGGGAATGTATCGCCTTTGAGTAACATAAATAAGCAGTTAAGACTAAAGCCATGGCAGGTCCTCAGTGAATGTAAAGCGACATTCATAACTTTAATGAAGCATAGTGGCTTAATGTGCCTGAGGAACTCTCTCTCTAAATGTCTTCCTTTTGGAAGCAGCAGAATATAGACCCAATGTCTCTTTTACAAACTGGAAACGGTTGAGAAGGAAAGAACAGCTGTCCTAATAACTCTATAGATTTCTTCCAGCAGGTCTATCTAGGCCCATGAAAAAGCTTTCTGTGCTAGATACATAAAAGTATTCTTAATAAAAGGATTCATATCATTTAGGCATTCAAAGTCCTTGATCAAGTGAGGTGCCCCCCCAAAAATATACGTGTGAAGAGCTGGGCATCTGAAAGCATGGTATCCCCAAGAAAAAAATGAGGAGACATCTCAACAGTCACTACTAAATGGGAAATGGAATAATTTAGGATCTGAAGGGATCACTGTTTAGGATGGCCACCTGTGAATCCTCTTACAGGGCTTATTGTTTGAACCAAGACTGCACTTGTTTACAAAATACAGTTTTAGGTGCAAGGAACTGTCTCTGCTAGGTTCAGAGGCAGTTCACTCTCTACTTGCTGCAGATGAGGGATTCAACTACGATTCCCATCCTTTAGCCTAACATCCCATCACTGAGCTATCTGTGGGAAGGATGCCTCCTTGGTCTCTCCGTTTGAAATAAGTCACCTGAGTATTCACTGTCTGCTTTAGAAATGTGATTACACAACTACTCAGGCTGAAGAGGGATTTGAGCCTGGATTTTGATCATTTCATAAGAGTGCCCAGCATTGAGGTAAGGAAAGAAACTATTTTGGGGGTTTCTGTGTACATAGCTTCACGTAGGAGGTGTGATCTGAAAACAGATTTGATGCAATCCTAAAGATGAACTAAAGGGATAGCTCCTGTACAGGACAACAGAGCTTAATTAGGTTTTGGTGTGTTCACCCTGGTCAGAGTATGGAGTGATGTGTATTTTCCCAGTAGAAAATGTTCAGGTTTATAATGAATTATGTGGGGAAAAGGACCATTTAGGCATCTGTATGGTGTTTGAAGAATGTAAAGAATGTATTCTAGCTTTTCTTCTTACTCTTTTGCCAGGAGTGTGGAAAGGAAAGAAATGGAAGAACAGCAGGTTTTCTCTCACAGGGTTTCCTGCAGCATTTCTCTCCTCTATCTTTGCCCTACATGCCTGCTGCAGCCTTCAGTAAACCACAATATCAATAACAATCTCTGCAGGGAATCATCATTGTTGCCTTAGGGTGAGTAAATTTCAGGACAATTTTTTATGAACCTGAAGTGTGAAACTTCTGCAAGCAGAAATACGCCAATATTTTTCCTTCTTCTGTGGTAGAGAGGACAATTCCTTCTCCTCCCTCTCCACACCCCCTCAAAAAAAAAGAAAGTACTGACTGTTTTAAACATTAGGCACGCGCTTGCAAATGAAATGTACCTTGAATGCTTACATGTCCCTGCATGGAACCACATGCTCTATCCCTGGGAAGCAAATGGTTCGCTGAAATGTGGCTGGCCTAGATGTTCTACATACCAAGCAGATGCAAGCAGAATGCCATAGGGAAATAAGAAACACATTGTATGTGATTTAAAATGCTTACAGCTATGGAATATCCTTCTGAAAGTCTAACGAATATCTCTAACATGTATGCAGTTGAAATACACTGTGCACCAGAATATAAAACCACAGAACTGGAGATAATCTCTAAACCACATAGCAAATCTATTGACAGTAAAATCTATAATCATACGGGGCAGCGGTTTGCTAGTCAAAAATCTCAAATATCAGGATTTTCTGTAGAGAAGAAACAGTCCATAATGCTTATTCCTTAATTTTATTCCTACTATTTGCTACTCAGATAAGCTTGTGCTCTGGGTTCTTCTTTTCTCTTCTCTTCTCTTCTCTTCTCTTCTCTTCTCTTCTCTTCTCTTCTCTTCTCTTCTCTTCTCTTCTCTTCTCTTCTCTTCTCTTCTCTTCTC
>VZSV01000092.1:2981971-3013544 GCA_013398735.1 Nothocercus julius | reverse complement strand
CCCTTCCCTTCCCTTCCCTTCCCTTCCCTTCCCTTTCCTTCCTTCCTTCCTTCCCAGCCCAGACTGACAAAATCATTGTTTATAAATTTAACATCCTTGTATCAGAGCTGAAAAAGACCTTTTTAAAAGGCACATAGTCCAAGAGACTAAAAATACAGGCTGTGACTTGGTAAATGTTGAAGCAATTCGTCTTTCTGATCTTACCTTCTGTGGTAGGTGGAGGGAGACCTGGAGTTATGACTATAACTACAGGTAGTGAGCAGGGTTAACTGGGTCAAGTTCAGAGACTTTCTATCCATACTGCTTGCTGTAGCAAGTGCTCAAAGTGTCTGCTCTGAGGTTAAGCAAGATGACCTCAAGATATGTGAAGAGTAGGGGTTATCCATGCCTCATCAGCCTCACATAAACAAGCTACAACCAATCTTGATGAGCAAAAAGCATTCACGCTATCTTTCAGAGAGTGATAAAAGCTTTTGAGGATGCTTGAAGAGTGGTGGACTGGTTTAGGCTTGACAACAGGCTCAGCCCTGCACATTACAGAGCACCAAGTGTACCAAGGTACTGGAGCAAAATTGGAGTTTCAGATCCAGCACAGCACATTTATATGCAAATCCCAGGAAATGTCTCAACTTCAGGGACAAAGTTTAGGGAAAAACCTTGGGAAGACAGCCAAATAATCATGAAAAAAGCTTTGCCCACCCATCTCTGTCTTGTTCCCACATGCGCAGATATCAAGCTTGCCAGGAACAAAATATGTGCCTTCATACACAAAGAAAGGAAAAGAAATAACATGGGGATTAGGCTGGAATGAAGTTGAGAAGCTAAAGCACTGATTTCTGTGTCTGCCACTGACTTTGGCAAAGTCATTTTGCTTCTCTTTTCATGCCCCTTCAGATTTAAAACTCCTCAGGATGGGAATGGTCTTAGTTTGACTGGTTGGTGCTGCAACAATCCAAATAATATTATATAAGAATACATTATAAGGAACAACCAAACAAGTGGAAATGTGTAGATGAGAGGGGAAATAGATATGGGTGAAAGAATGTGAAAGAGCAGGAAGGACAGGGAGAAAGAATGGCTCGAAATGAAAAAGTGAAATGGGAGTAAACAAATAAGAGAAATTGAATACAAGCAAATGCCTATAATTCTGAGATGAGATGCGCATGATTTACATTCTACTCTCCCTGTTAAAAATTGAGGGACTTGGAAAAGTGATTCAAAGAGAGAAAAGTGCAAAGAGGCTAAGCAAACTTGATGCCTGTATGAGCATCTGTGCTAATACCATCCTGCTCTTCACCAGCTCCCTGCCGACTCTGGCTCTCTATGAAGTCTTAAATAGTGCTTCAGTAATTTGAATGGGTAAGATACTGGAAGGTTAAAGGCAGTGGAATCTCTTTTTAAGGATCCAGCACAGGTGTATACCCAGCATACTACTCTGCCATTATTTATTAGTCCTTGAAGGTCATCTTTGACTTGTGCTAACATAATCCTTCTAAAACCTTCTGGTGTCTGTCTATATATTAAAATATAATTTGCAGCCCCTTCTTTATGGTTCTTTAGCTTTAGTTGTGACTCAGACAAAAAGGTCACAAGTGACAGCTAAATAGCTTTGAATATTGTAATAGAGCATGACCCTAAGGAGACAGCTCAACCTAAGGCTTTTTGAAGTTGGTGATAGAAAGATTTGTCTCTCACAGAGTACTGAATTGATCTCCAAGAAACTGGATGAAATCTAATCAAGGCTCAAAGTTACTAGAATTTACTAACAATCAGTGGATAGTCAATGAGTTATATTAAGTGAAAAGGTGGTTGCAGTAGCATGCTTAATGACCAATATACTTGTTATTCTTGAGAGAGGCCTGCAGCCAGAAACCCAAGAGGGAAATATTGCCCAGGAAAGAAATTGCCCAGGAGGCAATAATAAACTTACCCGTCCAAGTGTAGCCCCCAACAAAGGAGCTCAACAGTTACACAAATGTCAGTCTGTTTCTGTATTACCTGAGTTTGGTGAGGTTTCTTACCCAAAGTCAATGAATCTGTGAGGTTGACTCCTTTCTTCAAAAGTAAACTAAGGATTTTAAAATAAAAATCCAAGAACTGACCTCCAACTGCTACATCACCAAGTACAGCCGAGACTGTTAAAAATCTTATCTCATTGTGTCTCATATGAAATTTTTCCTAAGATGTCTTTCTGTGGCTATTAGCTACTGTACTTGCTGCACTGTCACAAGTTGTATAATGGCAAACGAAAGTGTTTCCTTGAGATGTCTTCTGAGAGCCTTTTTATTTATGGACCATTCTCAAACTAAATCTGGAAAATGAAAAGGAAAGTAATAAGGAGATTGTTAAGGAGTTGATAATATTCTTTCCATTTTCTCTAAAAATAACCTAGAAACATGTTCTGAAGGGGGTAAAAATTTCAGATCAACCTGGAAAAGAACCCTAGAATGAAAATTTGTTAAGATGAAGGACCAAAGTGGAGATTATTTAGCCAATTCAAGTCTTTCAAGGGAGAGTTAAACAAAAAAAATTCTATTGCTAAGGGTGGGCAATAGAAGAGTATGGAATACATTGCCTAGAGAGATCATAAAGTTCTCTAGAGGATTTAAGCAAAGATCACACAACTGTTTGCCGCAGCACTACTTGCTTTAGGCAGTGCTGATCCTGTGGTGGGGTGGGGGAATAGATAAGGAGACCTACTGATGTCTCCTGCAAATGCATATGCATCTTCTAAGATTCTGTGCCTACACACAGAAATAACTTTCAGCCAACAACATGTCAAACATGGAAAGGTGTATAGTAATAATTTAAATCCATTTGTATACAAACTTAAGATTAATAACATACACATATGAGGAACTGCAAATAGGACAAAAATAACATATGAGAATTGGAAACATGAGCTTAAAATAAAACAGGATTCAGCTTGGAATATTGCATGCTAACATATTCAGGGAAATGTCATGTGAAATAATATCCTCAATGGTAAAAAGAAATCTGGAAATCATTTATGTTTCAAAGGAGTCTTATTGAGGACAACAAATTAGATTGATATGTTTAGAGCTCCATTGCAATGGAGGCAGCTTAGCTGGAACTTTCAAACTCAAGTTTGCTGCTGCTATAACTGAGGCCTGAGGCCCATTAATAAATCCCCCAAGACTCAGAGCAGTCTTCTACAAGCTGATTTTTACTTTCTTTGAAAATATATCTGGAAGTGTTTATAAATTCATGGTATTTTAAACTGATCACCTGCCCTAGGAAAATCTGTGGTGTTGAGTCAACGGTACTACACCTGGAGACAGTTAACTCTAGTGATATGGTCTGATGAATATCTGACTGATCACTGTTTTCAATTGAGCGAATAAGGCAAATAGGCATTATGCCCCTCCTCCCTCCAGTGCATGTATAACAAGGAAGTCATGAATTCGGATTCACTGACGTTAGTAGACATTGATATTCCTCCTGTTGGCTTCTGTTGCAGTTTGAAAGTGGGGGAGAGGGAGTGTGCTAATTTGGTAAGAGATGAATTCCAGACGATCTTCAGCGGTAAGACGAACTGGGGGTGGCAGGACTCATCTCTTATCGGGATATCAAATACTGTGGAAGCTACAGACCCAACTCTTACAGTACTGGGTTCACAGTTTGTCGACTGTAGGTCCAATCACCTTCAAAACGAGTTGAGCTCACGAAGAGCATCATCAGCTATAGGCCCCACTCTGGCAGTACTGACAGTTGACTCTTGACAGTTTTCACTTGTCCATTTGGTAGGAAACCGAACTTTTGTAATATGTCTGAAACAAGTGACCTACGGTCTGAGGAGTCTGTCTCCTGGCTTTGTTCTGTATCTGTGATGATAGTCACAGAGTAAAGCAATCTTTCCCCCTCTTCCTGCTGTTGATATTATTTCCCTATCCAAAGCAAGCTTTAGTTAGACCCCCCTGTCCTAACTGCATTAGGCAATAGGCACTGAAATGAGATCACTGGCTATACTCTGGCAAATGGGGCTGATCTGCGTGGTCCTCTAGCTGTGCAGACTATTTTTCCTTATGAAACTTTTCCTGTTCGCTATGAAAAGAATTTTGTTATCCGATGTTTTCTTTTTCTATAATTGTATCTTATGAACACAAGGGAAAAAAAAAAGTGGGCTGCACCAACTTAAGCACAACAAAGCCAGGGTAGATAAGATCAAAATCATTTATTGAATTCTGTTGGCAGGATCTTCTTTGAGGGCCTCCAATGTGGAAAATACTGCACGATTGCTGGCATAAGCCATGCCAGTCTGCTCCTGTGAAGTACTAGATTGGCAAAATCTGCCCAGGCAGGGAGCTGGACTATCTGGGAAGGTTTAGACCAGGTCACTGGACTTGACTCATGCTACCTCCACACTGCAGTCCTAGTTCTGTCTAAGAACCCCTTTAAGGTCCAGAGAAGCATTTTGTTTACTGAATTCAAATAAGTCATTCTAGATTTACACTAGTGCAAACAGGATTGAACTTGGCCATTCAATGTATTGAAAATTCATTCAGTAGGCTGCATGGATCAGAAAGGTATGACTACTCAATTCATTGACCTTCTGTTACATTAATGTATATGTTCTGACTACATATGTATTCATAAAATAACACAAATGACTGGTCAATATGAGCTATCAAGTACAGGTATAAATCTTGATGAAGGCTAACAATGATTACTTGCAGGTAAAAAAATCACATAGCCATTAGTCACTTTGTGTCTTCTAAATTTGCTCCATTATTCCAATATCTTTCTGTTAAAGTAGTGGAGCCATCTTCTGGAAGTGTACAACTGAGGACACTTGCGCCCTTGCATCTTATTAATTCAGGTCTTACTGTATTTCTCTACAGTTTCTTTGCCTCTGAATAAAATTGTATGTTAAAAACACGTTTTCCTGAATTCTTATTCCACTGCATATTTGTGTTTCAGAATATTTTTCTGTTCTATGTTGTATTTTTCTAAATTCTATCTCTCCTTACATTTTCTACCCATATCTATATTTTTTCTGGGTCATGGTCTATGCCCTCAGTGGTAATTTTTGTCTTTTTCTACTTAGCATTATCTGGGAAATTCAATAGCATACTATTTTTTCCAATTTCCACATTATATAAAATCTGAAGTTTATGTCACAATTTGCTTTCCTTCGATCTCTCTGATTTTTCTGATGCCACTCATCTGAGGGAATTTGTGCAGAAATTCTTGCAGTGATCTGATACTGTACATTTCTAAGAACAGACTATACACTACAGAGGACACAACTTGATTTTGCACGTGTTTAGACATCAGTCTCACACTTGTAAATGCTTTGCAATGAGCTAACTTTGAGAAATGCTAAATGCTTGGTGGGAAATAGGGACTGGACAGATTGCACGACTGATAGGTCTGTTTGTTACAGCCTCTGAGTTGCTCCAGAAAGCAACTCTTGCTCTTCCTTGGGTGTTCCCACTTTCTCTTTCCATTCATAGGCAGTTATCCTATAAATGGAGAAAGAAGCAAGCAGTATCCTGCTCAGTGTTTTGCAGAGGAGAAACAAACCTGGCAATCATTCCGTCAGTATTCATCAGACTTGACTCCAAGCATGTTTTAAATTCTAGGTAAAGGACTTAGGTTCCTCTGTACCTTTGTACAGGACAAACTGTACCTGAAGAAAGGTTCTTAGGAAAGACAGGAACTCTGTGATGGAGGCAGCTACAACTTTGCTTTGTAGAGACAGGTAAAGGAGTTTACGACCAAAAGTTTTCAGACAGATTTCAAGACGTATTTTGTATGCTCTTTTTTTTTTTTAATTCATATGCTTGCTCAGCAGGAGTAGTACAATTAATATCAGCTCCTCCAAATCACTGGTGGATAAATGAGTCTGAAATGATGGTGGTCTGCTAGGTGCTTGGCTAGTATCAAAATTCTGTGCATGGCTGGCCAGCATCATGCTGCTGGTGAGGATGTGAGAGGCAATGGCTCTGCTCACAGGTTATTAAGCAGCCAGTCCAGGACTGGCAACCGATCAGCATTCCCTAGAGCCTCACTAGACTGCCTTTCCTTCTCATATTTCAGCATTGCTTGTATAATTTCTCCAACTTTGTATCCCTTCTCCACTGCTATCGAAGACAGTTTCTGAAGCTGTGGGAAAACAGAAACAAAACAAAACAAAAGTGTGATACATCAGAAATTCTTCTTAGGTTGAGTATTTTTAAGATGAATTGAAATGTGCTGTGTGTGTGTGTGTTTATGTCAGAGGGAGATGGCGTTGTAGAAAATGTATCTCAGTCAACTACTTCTATTCTCCTTTTTGGAGGTTTATACCTCTTTATGGCTGGGGTCTAAGAGTCTGCCACCCTAGAAACAATTACAGTGGGAGAAGATCTACAGCTTGCTAGGTCATCAGCAAAGGGAAAATGACTCCAAACAAATCTAGAGGTGCTCTTCAAGTTGAAAAATACATATATATATATATACAGAAGGAGTATAGAGTGAAAAGTAATTTTGAATCCTAAATTGTTTTGATATTCATAATTCATAGCAATTCAGTAGCACAGGTAAAAATGTGAACAATTCATGATCTTTATAACTTTAGTATTCCTTTGTTAAATAGAATTGCTACTAAAGAAGTTTAAATATAAAAACAATGTAACAAATTTGTTTTATGTAACAAATGTTGAAAGCAAGTATATTTGTTACCTTTAAAATTAAACCCACTAGATCTATGGAAAAAAATAGCTAAAAATTTTACACCACTTTTGTACTGAACTAAAGGTACATATATTTCTTCACATCTCTAATTCCTGTAAGCTTACTATCTTGTAACAAGACAGTAGCATTAATTTTACCACATTGCTATCCCAGGCACTCATTTAAAGAGAAAAATATATAAAAACGATTTTCTTAAGAAAAAGATTTTTGTTCTCTGAAAGACAGTAAGATCAGGAATTGGGGGAAGATAACAGACAGCTGAGCCCAATCACATTCTAATTTTTGCCCTACCTACCTTATCCAGGAATTCCTCGTCATCATCCAAGAAGTACAGAACAGGCATGTCTGTCTGAGAGGCAACCATCCACTGCAAGAGGGCTCGAACCTGTTTGTTATATATGTTTTCAGAAGGATTCTGATTAATCACCACCACTCTGTGACCTGATACAGTTTCTTCACTGGACCCAACCATAGAGTCAACAGTTCCTGTGCCCTTTGAGCCTACTGATTCTCTGACGTCTTCCCTGCTCCCTGTCTCTGTTGGAGATGATTCAGGGTTGCTGTATTTAGCTACCATAAGGCTTAACTTTGTCACTGTATCCACCAGATTGTCAATAAATTGTGTGCTGCTCCCATCTTTTCCACTTAGGTCAAGCTGATCAGTAAATATTTTAGTCAGTCCAGACATGGCCTCTTCACAGGACTGCTCAACATCTGAAAGGCTAATGTGTCCCTCGGGGCTTTTGACAGAATTCTGTTTTATTTCATCCATGGCTGGATTTCCAGGCTGACCTTCTATTTTGCATACAGTTTCATTTATTAACTTCCGGACAAGCATTAACATAGCACTGGACATGCCATTTTCAGACTTCTGTCTTTCGGTGTCAGACTTTTGTGAATCTGACTCTTCAGCTTCTTTCAGTGAATCTTGACTTTTGTCTGAACCTTGTTGCAAGGTGGAACCATAGGAGGACTCCTCTAACAAAAGCCCAAAGGCAGCAGGACCTGGTTTGCTAGTACTGTTACCTTCTGCTTCTTTCTTATTGGCATTCTCCTGCTGTATTAGATGATACTGTAGCAGCAATAATGCAGTTACAATCAAGCGCTCTGCCCATGAATCTGAAGAGCTGTCATCAACATCCTGAGTTTCTGAACCCCAGGACATGTTGTCTGGTGATCTTGTTCTGGTTTCCCTTCCTGGTTGTGATTTTGAGCACTGGCTGCACTGTTTTTGGTTTTCATGCCAGAGGGTAAGCCCTTGCTTAAGGATGTGGTTACCCACAACTTCTGCACAGGTCATTTCTTTTGATGATGTTTCAGATTTTGTTGCTGCAAACCTCAAGTTCTGAGCCCTTGCATCTGCTGTTCTTGAACCTGTCTTCATAGATGCATATGATAGACTCTGAGATCTATCTCCTCCAGGTTTTTGCACTATTAAGCTAGAATGTAAATGATTCAACATTGCTTGTACAATTTCTGCAGTCTTGCGACTTCCTACTGTGAACAGAGTCTGCTTTACTGAAGAAGCAAAATCTGAATTAGTCAAAAGTTTGCCTGTTACATCATGTAAGTTTTTCATACAGGAGTCAATGAAGTCTGAAACTACTGCCTTTGAGTGCTTCAGTAGAACATTTTTCAGCACTATACAAGCTATATTTGAGTCATTTGCCTGACCTTTCATAGTTTTCATAACTGAGACCATCATGTCTGAAACCACATTATTGGCATAATTTAGTATCCCTTTGCTTAAAGTATTTGTAAATTCATCTTGGCCAAACTGTTTTCTGTGATTGCATTTTTTGTTTTCCTGGATAGGCTCATTTCTATTGGACGACTGTCTTATTTCTTTATAAAAAAATGCTTTCTTGGAAGGTGGATTCTCTTCATATTTGGTTTCTTTCATACTGACATGATTGACATTCTTTGATGGATTATTTTTATCTTCATTTGTACCTACTCCAACAGATTTATGACCAGGTTCCCCAAGAACAGCAAAATGTGTCTTGTGTATACATGAGTCAGGACCATCTAACTTTTCACTAATCTCTTTATGTGCCATTGCAATGACCAGGTTAGAGAGTTTGTCAGCATAAAAGGAAACTTCATCTAGCTCTTGATTGCCTTCTGTAGTAGTACCCTGATCATCTGTGTCCTTTAGCTCCTTTGGATTTGTAGTGGCTTTCAGCTCAAAATGAAAATCTGGTGATCCAGTGTTGGATCTGACATCCATACTAATATGTTCACCATACACACTGAATCCTCCTGGTGATACACTATGCTGACCCCCATTAGATGGTTCTCTTGAATTTCCATCACCCTTTTGCTGTTCAGCAGTCTTTAGCACATCCTGAATGCTGAGTGCGCATCTTTCAAGGTCTTTTCGAAGCCAGCTCAAGATTTTGAGTGGATCAGATGTAACCTGTTTGAAAACCTTTGCTGAATCAGTCTGAGGAAGAAAACAAAATGGAAATGCATGAAGATTTGTTACCCAGTCTATGTGACCCTTGGAACAAAGGTGCTTCCTACGTGAAGAAATTATATGCAAGTACCTGATGAAATTCTGACTGGTCTTAGTGATTACAAAAGAATCAGTACACATATTGACATCAATGGTATGATATCAATGATACAAACAACCTCCATAAGTGACAGTTCCTATGTAACAAAGGAAAGGCTTGGTGCTTTTCCCATCAAGTGGCTGAAGATTTTCTTAATATCTCTGTGAAGGGGTACTGTTGCTCTCTAAGTGATGACTACAGCTATCCCATATTGTGGATACTTCTTATTTGGTATAAGAAGGTTTTGCACATGGAGGAAAACTTTTACACTTAGCACTAAGGCTAGTGTAAGTTGTGGTAGACTTATTCTTATCCAGATAGGCATGAACTCATTTGGATAATCGCAGCTCTGCTAGTTAACTGCAGAACGGAAAGGGCTTGATTGAAGGAGCTCTCAGTCACCTACCAGAATTCGTCATACACAGCTTTGCCAGTGCACCGTTGTCAGCAGTGTGGCCACAACAGAAACATCAGACATGTAAAGCTTACAGCTGTGCCACTCCTTATGGCCTAAAAGTTTCAAATCCTTTGGACTGGCATTAAATTCTATCTGGCTTCTTCTGACAGCTCTTAATGGTAGAGGTATGCTAGCTGGGATGATCAACACATATGACATATGTTAGTGGACAGCTATGTCATCAGCTAGGTACCTTCCATCCTGCAGCTGTGCCACAAATGATTATTTTCCTCCTTATATTTCTATGTTATATGGTATGGATTTATATGTCATTTGAATATTGTACAGATTTTTTATTTACCCTGGCATACATTGGTGAACACAGGGTAAAGAAGCTATACAACTCTCCATATTATCTTCTCGGCACTGCTCTTTTAGTGAATCCTCTGAATACAGCTCTCTCCTATATACTACTTCCTCAGACAGGTTCCTTTCACTCTGCCATCTTTTCCATCATTTATAAAAGCTATAAATACTGCAAGCTGAAGACTAAGCCTGACATAAAGATTCAGTGGAAACAAAATTATATTGCTGGTGGACCCTTCTTTTTCCTTCTACCTTCTTCTCACCTATTCTTTTTTCCTTATCGCATAGCAGCAGTACTATCATACGTAAATGAGACCTTCCTATGTTCATGGATGACAGGTCTTGAATAAAACAGTGAGAAGGGTCCAGAATTGTTACATGCAAATATTTGATATTGCATTACAGTGCAAAGTGGGTTTTTTTTGGTAAATTTACTAAAAGGTGTAATTTTCTTAAAAATATTTAAACAGTCCTTTTTTTTATCTTCTTGGGTAATTTTTCTATGTGCAAATGCATATGCAAAATAATTAGGAAAAAACAAAGAAGGAAACAAACAAACAAAAAAACACTTCTTACTGTCCAATTGTGTTCTTGCTCGCCTCCAGGAGTGTAACGATCCATTTTACAGAGCCCTCTCTGGCTCTGCAACCAGTCAATATTTTCAGACATCTGTGAGTTAAAAAAAAAAAAAAAATCTTAGAATGGCACAGATATGAAAAGAAGTGTTTTCAGTATGCAGTGAATTATGGAAATACCAGCTTTTCAAATTTTCAGTAGAGAAGTCAGGATTTGATAGGGGTACACTTTGTTTACATTCATTGTACAAAGGGGTTGGATAGATGGGACAGATTCACAGTGAAACTGGGATCTTTCAGAGAAAATGAAACTCTTCTAATAATTTCTTTGCGAAATGAAAATACAAGTATCAAAAATAAATAATGCTTTTGTAGGGATAGCAAGAAAATTTTGAAAATTCATGTATTTAAGTATATTACAGATTATGAAAGGTATGGAAAGTCCAGATTTAATGCCTTAATTTTAGAAAATGTCCCCTGATTCTTTTGGAAGTGAACTGTAATTAAATCAAGTTTTTGAAATAACTTACTTTCCCTAGAATGCCTGTGAAAGTCTGAAGGGTTGTGATATTCCTCACAATTTCCAAAAACAACTCCTGTAGGCAGCCATATAAAATCAGAGTCTAAAATGGAGAAAAATTTTTTCCAGCATATTTTTGAGAAATGGTAATGCTAGCACTCTAATTTCACTAACCTTTAATTTACTAAAAGTGTTGCCATGTATTTGAGAACAACATAAATCAAATGCAGCAATATTATCAAAATTTCAAAACTTCATTAAATGATAAAAGTATAACTCATTGACAAAAAAAAAAAAAAGGGAGCAAAACAGGACATTGTTAAAATTCTCATCAAACACCAACTGCCTTTCATTCTGTGTTAAACATATAAGGTATTGATGGTAAGATCCATAATGAGAAACACATTTGTATTATTATTCTGATATATACTCCACTTGCTTTAGTTCTTCTTGTACTACAAGTTAAGTACATTGCTATAACACTGTGTTAAGTCAAAATCTTGCATAACATCAAATAACCTCAAATAAGGAAATTTGCTACTGAACATTAAACCTCCAAATTTGGAAGGGCACTAGACTCTGAGAGTGGGTCAAATGTGCTGAGTGGAGACCAGGACAGCACAAGTTTCAACTACCAGGACAGATAGTTCTGGCAGGAGATATGCGATTGGTGTGAACGGTTTTCCTTGGGTTTACAACTGGAGCAAAGCAGCCACATTAGATCCTAAAGGTGTTGTGGGTATCTCATGTTCCTTCTATACTTCGCACTGAGGTCCAGGAAATGTGCTTGCAGTACACCCCTCAGCTTCCCTGCCATGTGACACTTTCAGTCTCAGTGATCTAGTCTAACATCATTTTCAGCTGAGGATGAATTTAGCCTGCTGTAGATTTTAGTTTATCTAAACACAGACTTTCATGTCAATGTCAAAGTATTATGTTTATGTGGGTCATATGCTAAGTGGTCACACTGTTTTTTCTCAATCTTAGTTACTGTTGTATTATGAGACAGACAATCTGTAGGAATGCTAGGCTAAATTAGCTTACCATTCTTAAAAGAACAAAGGAAACAATGACACTATTGCACAAATACAGAAAAAAAAATTATTCCTCTTTATAGATGGGGAAGCTAAAAAAACAGAAAGTGATGTGGCTTCCAGAAGTCACACAGATGGCCAGCAGTAGAACTGAGAAGGCATTCCAGGGTTCCTGAATTCCAGCTTTGTCCTTGATCCACTGACAATGCTGTGACTCCCTTCTGCCATCTCCAGTAAATAGTTAAGCTTCATCTGAATCAAGTTCATAAGTAGCATCACAGGAAAAATCTTGTCACACATAGATCTCAAAAGCATGCATTTATTTTCTTGCACTCAAAAAGGCCTTCATTCTGACACTTCGGATGACTTAACTGCTGCAGAGGAAGTCAATTCTTTGGGAAAGTTACATCTTACAAATAATTTTTAATTTATAGGCATTAGCAAGTGAAATAGATGAAACACAGCATGTACCTAGCAAAGGTACTTCCTTTCTTTCCTCCATACTGACCGCCTTCCTTCTGAATGACAGACTAAGCCACCTAAACACTTCGGCAGGGAAACACATCAGAAGAGGAAGGTAGAATTTCAAAGAAAGGCGAATCTTTTGCCTGCAGTTCTTTGAAGGCAGGTATCTGACTGCTGTTCTTCACAGAAGTCAGATTAAGAACAAGGGAGGCTATGGGGAGGAGAAAGATTCAGAAGCAAATAATCTAAAACTATTTCATAGTGGTTTCTTAAGCTGCAGAGCCATTCAGACAAATTTAAAGGATGGTGAAACCAGAGGGCAAATGGAGCCTCCAGTCAGTAATTCATGGTCTCATTTTTCTCTCACATGAATTTAGCAATCTTTGATTTACTTGGTTCTGAGTAGGCCCATAAGAAGGCTTTGTCTGGGTTACCTTTTAAGCCTTTAATGATCAGCATTTGTAAAACAAAGAATTGATTGGACTTTCCTACCTCAGCAGCATTGGTGTGTTGGTCCCAGAAAGCTTTTAAAGGAGGGTTTATAACCAACTTGTTAAGTTTTTCTCACCAGAGAGACTCTGTGGTCTTCCTTTTAATTCTGCTCCAGCTGGGAAGCAGTGACATCACAATGCTTCCGGAGACACCGGTGTTTGCACAGCAACAGTAAGGAGGGTTCCAGGAGAGCAACGGTGCAGGGCCTCCTAGAGCCCATGGCACGCCTCGGCTATACGCATGTCCAAAAAGCCTGTCCTTTGTCTGGAACGGGAATGCCGAGGAATGCCAGCAACACTCATGCAGCTTTTAGTAAATCTTCACATGTCTTAGTGTTCTGTATCCCTGAGGCTGCATTTAGATGTTTGCCTGCCTCTAACTTCTCTGGGCTTTAAAGAAGCCACTAATCAGCACTTTAGCATTTTGAATTGCTTTTAAAATCAAATCCAACTCTCTATAATTTGCTCATTTAACTGTAGTTGGAGCTGTAACAATTTGGATGTATCCATTACCTTAGTGCCTTTTTATGACTGTGTCACCGTAACACATGAACATCTATGGTCAGCTTGTACATATTATGCCTACAAACACGATGTTGAAATAACAAAATGTTCTTTTAGAAATACAGAATAGAAAGCATAAACTCTCAAAATCAGCACTTCTAAAATTACAGCAAAAGATGGTGGCAAGCCTGAAGCAGAAGATGTATCTCCTTTATAGCCTCTTGCCTTAGTGTTAATATATTCTCCAGCCCCATCTTAGTTTTTTTTTTTTTTTTTTTTTTTTTTTTAATGTATTCCTTTCCCTTGGATGGCACTGTAAAAAAATAAATGCAGGCTAAGTTTCCATGGTGAGAGATTCCCATTCATGTTAAATCAGGAACAAAAATAGCCACGGGAGATGGCAGTCACAGCAGCACTTGCTGAGGGGGGAACCAGGAGGAGCCGGGGGGTCCTATCCATAATGAAACTAATCTCTCTTGGGTGCTTCTAAAAATCCCCCTCTCCAGAGCTGTAAGTGTAAACCCACCAGGCCAGGTACCCTGGCAGAGACACCCAAAGCAGGCAGCAGAGCGGGGGAGGCAGGGCAGGGGCCGCGGGGCCGCTTGCTGCTGACAACCGCAACTCCGAGCGCAGGGCGAGGGCTGCGCCCAACCGCCCCGGCGCCTCCCCGGCCACTCGCCCCTCCCGCTGAGGCCACGGTTCCTGCGCATGCGCTGGTGAGCGCGTTTGGCCCTGCCCGCTATCTGTCCAGCGCGAAGGTTTGTGGGTAGGGCAAGATGGCGGCCGTTGTGTGTTGTCCGCGGTCTCTTCGCGGCCCGTTGTTGTCAAGGGCAGGTGAGTGTCACCGCTGTGGAGGGCGGTTCGAGGGCTGCCGCTTCCTGTCTTTAGTCGCGATGTCTTCTGCTTGGAGGAGTATTGGTATCCACGCTGTTCCCGCGTCGTCCGTCTCGGTGGCCTGAGACGGGACGGGGCAGGCTGGTAGGGGCTGCTTGTAATGGCTAGTAGCAGGCCCGGGTCGCGGTCCCGTCCCTTCCCAGGTGAGAGTGTGTGGCAGTTCCGCGCCTGTCGCCGCTATGCGTTATGCTCTGCTTCGAGAGGATGTAGGGTGCGCTAGGTTGTGTCGTGCTGTGCCAGTCTATACCTGCGAGCTGCCCTCATCTCATGGCACTGTCCTCGAGGTAGAGCTGAGCTCCTGTGGCTGCATCAGGGCAGCAGCTGGTGGAAGTCTTGCACAGTTTTTTGCTTTATTTCTCTTTTGGCAACTACAGTTTATAACCCACAGTGAGATGTGGAATTTGCTTGAGCTACAAACTTATGTGCATGATAATAGCAATATTTCACCAAGACTGTCAAAGTCTCTGTGTATGAGATGTTGCCTGGCAGACTAAAGGTTTGGATTATTTTTGTGATTTTGTAGGTAACCTTGACAGTTTGTTTTAGGTCTGTAAACATGCTCGGACTCATAACCAACATCCAATAAGGATTGTACGTTAAATATCCAGTAATAATAGTAATAATAGACTCTAGTCAATGGGGCAGAATCCTGTTGTTCTGGGGCAGAAATTCCTGGGTAAGTCTGTTCACATGTGGTAATAGCTCTAAGCAGCATGTACTGCCTGTAAACACTAACTAAGCTCCTCTAATCTGTATTATCTGTGTTTAGTAAGCCTTATATTTTGGCAGGACCCCGTAAAGATGGGCTTTTCCTGGTTGTGAATATAGAGACAGAATTTCTGTGGCTTGGTTTTATTGGTGATTCCATACCCTTAAAACTATAGAGCATATCAGCTGAGCTTTTCAGTTATTCATTGCTTCATGTTTTTGTTATTCACATTAGTTAGATTGTGATATATTGTGAAGCTCCTGTACAGTTATGAAGCAAAAAAAGAGGGATACCACTAAAGAGCTTGCAGTGTAAGGCACGTAGCAGTGGATGTATAGACACATAGGTAAACAAAAAAAGACAATAATCGACTATTATTCAGTGTGACAGAGACAGCAACAGAGTCTGCCATCAACATTTTTTTATAGAAATAGTATAAAATCTTAAAACAGGTATAGATTTTTTTTTTCAGTTAGCTTTCTTGTTCCTTTTGCAAGATCTGTTGACCTGTTTAATAGTGAGTTTTATAATATACTCACAGTGATTTTAAGTCTTAGTCACGTGTGTTGTACTGTAAGGACTGAAACATTCTCATCTTTGAATAGTGGAGATAGTGGTAATTCTTTAAATATCCATATTGGGCACATTTTCTTCAAGTCTTAGGAAAGAGAAATGTATGTGAACAAATTACTGAAAAGTACTATGGATCACCTAGATTTATCTTTCACCATCTAAAATGGTACAAAGTAGTAATTTTGTGCATATGAAGGAATCTTGCTAATTATAAAGAACCACACAATTTTTTTTGAGTGAATGTGTCTGTCTGAAAACAAAAATAAATGGTAAAAATATGGTTATTTAAGCACTATAAGAATTAAGGTAGCAGATTTACCCAACTGTCTGCCATAATATTACCTTTACAGAATTGTGAAGTAGTTGAGATTGGAAGGGACCTCTGAAGATCATTTGGTCCAACCCCCCTGCTGCTCAGTGTCTCCAAGAATGGATATCAACTCAGCCTCAGTCATCCTCACAGTAAAAAAGTATTTTCTGTGTTCAAGTGGAATTTCCTGCATTTCCACTTGTGCCTATTGCTTCTCATCGTGTTGCTGGTGATCACTGAAAAAAAGAGTCTGTCCCCTTCTTCTTTACACTATTAAGATATTTGTATACATTGATAAATAAGATCCTCACCCTAACCACCACTCCTTCAAAGTCTTCTCCAGATTAAGCATATCCAGCTCTCTCAGCCTTTCCTCATATGAGGGCTGCTTCAGTCCTGTAATTATATTTGTGGACTATCACTTTGAGATAGACACCATACCTAATCTCATTTTAAGCTTTGTTCCTTTTCATAGGAGACTTGCATTTTAGTAACTTGTATGCCTACCTGATGTTTGTGTAGGTAACATCTCATGCCAGTTGGCCAACAGAAAAAGGACAAAATATAATTTTCGAGCATATTAGATTAATTTGATAAAAGTCTAGATGTGTATCTGTTATGCCTTGCTTTTCTTAGTTGGGTGTTTAGCTAGACAGACTTTTCGCCACAGATACTCCTCCTTACAGCACTGAAATCAAATTAACTTGCTCATTGCTCAAGTAGGATTTTTTTTTGTTTTGTAATTCCCTTAAACATCTGTCATTCTGATATCAAATACGACTCATGACTCTTGTCAGTTAGGTTGATGGGGGGGAAGTGAAACTTTTTTATCTATAAAATGCTTATGATCATGATTTGTTAATAGTTCAAATATCAGATACAATTTCTTCTGTTACTGCCTCAAGCTTATTTTATAAAGATAGCTCTTACAGTCTGGTGTTGTCAACTGCAGTATGTCTGTAGTGTGCTTGTGTGCATCCTTTAATTGCTTTTTCACCTACCTTGGAAAGTAAGAGCCTGGACATGCAGGAACTTAATTTCAAGAATCTCTCAAAAAGAGCTTATTTGTTCCTTTTGTCTAACTTAGTTGCAAGGGAAGCAAGTTTCTTCAGACTCTCTATTCAGGCTATCTTGTCAATTTGTATCACAATACTATCAATTCTCTTTTCAGTGGTTTTCAACTATTCATAGCTTAGTCTTTCTTGAGAAAATAGGCAATATTCTATACCACATGGGTCTGGCTCTTTGCATCTCTTCACTGTCATCGCTGTAGGACTGTCAGTCTGGAGAATTGTTGTCTCCTCCAACTGTTGAGAATGTCATCTTTAGACTGGGGTAAGAAGTATGCTTCCTGCACTTACAGCCATTCTGATGTATTTGTGTCACACGTCCCAGATCTGGGAGTATGGTGTGGGGGGCCATACTTGTAGTGTACTCACGTGGGCCCTGTCTGTAGGCAGCGTGGTTTTGGTAGTCCTTATTAACATAGACTTTATGCCATAACTCATACATCGTGTGCTAATGCTAGCCAGTTAAGCTTTATTTGCTATTTAGGATCCAGTGGTTTTATTCCACTTCTTCTGTGACTTAGTTTCGTCTTTGAATTTTATCCATAGCGCTTTCAAGCCTCTGACATATCCAGGTTTCTTAGAGGTAGTCTGGCAGGAGTCTTGGAATGGGCAATTTTGCTGAGGCAAGTTGGAAAAAAAAATAGTTCCATAATGAGAAAATAACCTTCACTTTACTTTGATATTATAGTAATATTGACAATAATAACTCTTATTTAAAACATATGCTGTCTCCCATTTTGCATTGCAGGCTCTGGCATTTCTGCATTATCTGCATTGCTACCTAGATTGCAGAAACATCGCCAAGTTCATCATGCACTCATCCCTCATGGAAGAAGTGGAAGGTCCTCTGTTAGTGGCATTGTGGCCACTGTCTTTGGAGCTACAGGCTTCCTGGGACGATATGTTGTCAATCGTTTAGGTAATATCCGTGGAGTACCAATTAAGAGTTTATGTCTGTAGTATATCTTCAGGTTACAGAATAGCCCTAGAATTTTTTTTTATCTTAAAAATTGAGCAGTGCAGATGTGTTCTCTGTAATACCTATGTGAAAAGTAGTGAAAACTGCCTAGTTTTGTTTTAGGAGAATGCAAAAACTTTTGGATGTTGCTCAAGTCATTATGAGAAATCCTTCTCTTTCATTTAGGTGTTTTTTTTTTTTTTTTTTTTTTTTTTTTTTTTTTTTTTTTTTTTNTTTTGTTTTTTGAGCTCATGAGATGTAATTCTCAGAAGTCAATCTCCTAGTTGATTCTTCTGTTTTCAGCTATATTAGGATATTTAGCTAAAATGTTTGCAGCAATATGGAATTTGATCAGAATTTGTTAGGATTGAAGTTATGGAGTTTTTTAAAATAATTTTCCTTTCTTTTTCCTTCCTTCCTTTCCCTTTCTTAGAAGGGAGACTTTTTTCCGTATTGTACTATGTTTGTAATATGTATCGATTGAAAAAATCTTTTGCTTTATAAGTTTATTTGACTATTCACCCAACTAGTCAGGAACATCCTTGCTTAAGAATGTCTATGATCCTGTATGTTGAGAAACTTCTATGCTACTTTTAGCATTGCAGGGGAATGTTCAGATTACTTATATTTATTTGTTGTGTTTTAGTGTCAGTGAAGAAAGGAAGTAACATACGTTGAGAAGATTATCTCCTTAAAATTATGTAGTAGTTTGATATAAATGAAAAGTTTTCTGAACACTTAGGTCGCATTGGATCTCAAGTAATCATCCCCTATCGCTGTGATCAGTATGACCTCATGTATCTGCGACCGATGGGTGACCTGGGGCAACTTCTCTTCTTAGTAAGTGTTTCGTTTTGGCATTTGATCAAACACAATACCATTGCTATACAAGGAAATCCATTAATCATTCTCAAAGTCAGAACTCCAGCTATTTTTTTAGTCTCTAAATGGTAGTAATGGGAAAGAACTTTCTTTGATAATACCTGTTTCTTTGATAATACCTGATCTTACCTCTTTCCCATTCGATTCTTTGGTTACAGGAGTGGGACTGTAAGGATAAAGACTCTATCCGAAGAGCCGTGGAACACAGCAGTGTGGTCATTAATCTTGTTGGAAAGGAGTGGGAAACAAAGTAATTCTTTTTTTTTATGGATAGATTTGCAACATATATTGGACATTATAGCAACCTTTTGCAGCATGTTTACATTACACAGTGAAACTGATTTTTAATTGACCTTCCATGAAGAGAAAAGATTGAAATCTTGTACATAAGAGTGCTTCCATTTCTTTGAATGATTAACTGGAATTTTTCTTATGATATGCTCTTAGAAAGAACATGCTTTCCATAATTGTCTAACGTCTTGCCCTGTCAGAGAGTTGGACTGCATTAAACTGTACATTTTGCTGATGTTTGGTGCATGGTTTCCTAACTGTGATAGAGGTTTACAAATCTTTGAGCTCATATTTGTGTTTTTACAGCACTGGGCTTTCATCCTCTCACTTTGGTATACTGATGAATTACAACCTAGTATAATAAACTGCAGTCAAGTTTCTGTTATCCTCAAGCAAATATTAATAAATGGGAATAGCCAGTGGAGCGTTTCTAAGGGTATGATTCATAATGTCATTCCTTGATAGAATTTTTGCACAGATACTGTTAGCATCTTACACAGTTTTGCTGTACTTACAACTTGATGATATTCTAAATGATTCCTTTTTTAAAACCATGAAATATAATATTTGTTTTAGGTTAAAAATACCTGTAATAATCTGGGTTTTTTTTTTTTTTTTTTTTGCATGCAAGTAAGTTTGCTTTATATAAGCCCTTCTTAGTGGAAAACTGCCAGAGTAGGTACTCATTAACTCTGTGATTTCCTTCATTTATACATATATGTATATATATTTAAATTAAAACTATATTTGTGTGTGTATGTATATATCATTTTCCTATTGTAGGAGACAGAAACCAATGTAGATCTTAGGCTTATAAATGTAGATTAAACTAGTGCCTCTGTTGCCCATTTTTATAGACAGACATTTGTGTTGTAGTCTGAAATTCTAATTTTTTTTTTTCCTAAACTAGTATGTCTATTGTTAAGATCCATTTCAACTTATTCTTGTCTAGTCAAATGTCATATAATTTTGGGGCGACACTTTGATTTGGCATTCAAACTTGTAGAGGCCCTTTTATTCTGTTACACTATTTAATCCTTTATTCTACAGTTGGAGTTTATAGCACAGCTGAAGGGGAGAGAGGGGAAAAAAAAAAAAAGTACAATCTATCTCAACTTTGATTTTGTACATCTGACAAGGTTTGAGGTTCCTTTTGTCTTTTTCAGACTTTGAGTTATAGATAGTGACATACAAACCAACCAGCCAAGATTAACGCGTGCTCTTAGTAGAATACAAAGTTTTAAGTTCCTATTGCTGGTTTTAAACTCCTATTGCTGTTGGGGTAGAAGTGAGTAATATCAGTTATTAAATATGTAGTTTCCATTTGTCATTCAGATACGTTTTTCATATGCATTTTTTTCAAATTTCGGGGCTCACGTGAAATACATGGTTTATTAAGGGAGGGCTTCTTGGTTATTGAAACTCAGCCTTTGGAAGTTCAACAACAAAAATAAAACAAATATTCATTGAAGTTTAAAAAAAAAAACAAAAAAAAAACCCCTCAAACCTAGTCACTGTCATCATCAGAGAGGGATCAAAAATAGAGGGGTCTTGGTCTAAGTTAAGTACTTTTAAGTGTTAAAATGAATGCTACTGTATTTCCTAGATACCCTTATCATATGTGAGAACTGCCATCAATGATGATGTGGAGGTGTTGGAACCCTGCCATAAAATTCTATGGCCAAAATATATGAACAACATAAGCAGGGGAAGGAGGAAAAAAAAAAAAAAAAAAAAAAAAAGTAAGGTTAGAAATGTAAATCAGTCAAAACACTGAAGCCTGCCGTTAAATACTTTCCTTCTTGCCTAGCATGCAGTCTCATCTGTGTATACTGTGTTGTTTGAAAACTCCATAGCTACAGGAGAGATGTTGTTTGTTCTTGTGTGTTTCTAAAATCTATTTCTGTGAGTAGAACAGGAGTAATGGTTCCCAGGATCAGATTAGCTATTGATGGGTCTAAAATTAACTTTTTATTTTTAAGGCTTTCTTTAGACTCTGGAGGGATCTGAAGAGTTGTGGGACTAGATAAGGACAGAGACAGGCATTTGAACAAAATGACTGTTACCCAAAAGCAGATGTAAAAGATGGAACAGGGTGCTTACAAGGGCAATACTGAAACATGAGAAGTCAATTTTGCCTCCCTTTTCCCCCCTTCCTATCCCCTGTCCCTCTCTCCGCCGTCAGTCTTGAAATGGTTGGAAGGAATTTGGGAGTTGTTGCCAGGCTATAGTGTCAGATTTGCTTGGAGAGTGAGCTGCTGTATTGTTTTTGATCAGATGCCAAGCAAGATTACAGTTGAATCCCCTAATTTAGGCAACTTGGATGCCATAAACTGAGAATTCCTCTGCATGGTTTTTTTGTCCAGTTTTCAAATCTAGCATCTCTCTGGGACTGCTCCGGATTCTTGAGCTCCTCTCTAATTGAAGGCATTGACTCACATTTTAGACAAATGTTGTGAAAATTGACGGCTTTGCACACTTTAAAGAAGTAGAGCTTCTTTAAAAATCGGTTTCCAATTATTTGTCACAGATAAATGGGCAAGAGAGTTTTTCAAATTGATTTAATCTTAATAGAGGAAAAAAAGGCGTTAATATTATTACCGTAATTGCAGCTTTCTGTTATATTTGATTTACATTCTGTTTTGTTCTATTAAGACTCAGTAAAGGAAGCTCACTAGCAAAGGGCGTCAAAATAGGTTTGTGAAATATGTTTCAGTGATAACTGAACAATGAGCATGTTGCTCTATGTTGGTTGGTTGTCAGATGATGTTGTTCCTAAGTCAAAATTTTTATTTCTCTTGTTTTAGAAACTTCAGTTTTGAAGATGAATTTGTAAATATTCCTAGAAGTATTGCCCAGGTAACTAGAGAAGCTGGTGTGGAAACACTTGTGCATATATCTCATCTGAATGCTAACATGAAGAGTCCTTCCAAATACCTCCGAAGTAAAGTAAGTATGGAATTCTTTTAAATATACTTTTAAAGAGTTTTTTTTTTTTTTTTTTTTTTAAATGGATATGTTTGAAGAAAATCTCTGTATGAATTTTCTGTACTAAAGAATCTTTTCCTCAACTGAAAATAGTTTCTGTGTGTTGTAGACTTAAACTGTGTGCTTCCTAGAACTACAAATCCTGGTTAGTACTTTATCTTCTTTGAAAGGAAATTGATATCTATTCCTTAAAACCCTTCCTTGCTTGTATCCTTGAATATGTTCTGCATTTACAATTACTGTCACTATGAAAGGGAAACTAGTTTGGTGATGGAATGGATTCTGAAATCAGTCCTAACATCTAAGATTGGAATGACCTAGCAAATGTAAGTAAATAGTTGAGACCAAAATGACTGCTGCAGTGACGAATTAGTTACACAGTTAAGGGTCTTTGTGGTGGCTTTGTTATCTGTTTTAGTACCAAAAAAAAAAAGATATCTGTTTCCACCCCCCCCCCCCCCCCCCATCTGCTTTTTTTTTAGTTTGTAGTATGAACACAGTTTTCAAAATCCGGTGTCCATCACTGTGCAATGACTATATGCCATGACTCTCGTTAGACAGCAGATAGCTGCCTCTGGTTTTTAAGTTGTACATAAGCTGCTTTGGGAGTGTTCCAATAATATAATAGGGCTGTAGTATAGTAGGGTTCCTGATTTCTTCCAAACCTTGGTCTCAGTTATGCCAGAGAAGTACTTGGAGCAACTAGTAATAATAACTGATAAGCTGGAGAAATACTTAGTACTTTCTTCACTTTTTGAGCTTAGTCACTTTAAACGTGTAACTCTTCACTGCTGAGACTGTACTAAATCTCATATATAAATTATCTACATGCTTATGGGACTTTTGGGGCTTTCTGTGAGACCTGCTTCTTATCAAAACATTGCAAAGCTGAAATTGGTCATATAGAAGTAGTTTTGTGCTGCTGCCAGTATTGTTTCATTGAGTATTGTAGTCAAGATGTGCTAAGTTTCGAAAGGTCATCCTATTCTGCCCTATTCAGATTGGGTCTAATTAACAACTGTTACTTATGTTCATGTCAATTTAATGACAGGCAGTTGGAGAGAAAGCAGTGAAGGAAGAATTTCCAGATGCTATAATTTTGAAGCCATCTGAGATGTTCGGGAGAGAGGACCGCTTTCTCAATCATTACGCAAGTATGTATTCTTGAAATATTCCTGTTTAGCTATATCTAGAGGAGAAAGGGCAAGATATGGTTATTGTCTTTTTGAAAAGCAGGGAAGTATATTTTTATTGGAAATACTGTTAGCTGTATTGCACACTGGCTAAAGGAAATATAATAAATTTTTACTTTATGATGAAATGGTAGCTTCTGAATTCTTAGCTTCTTAATCCACTTAGACTAAATTTGACGATTTTCATGTGTTATTGCTGTTTATTTAAATTGTTCTACACTGAGCTAAGGCTTGAAATCTCTTTCAAATGGGATTTTCACATTGGTAGTGCTGGAATGTAAAAATTAATTTGAGTTGTTCTGGGCTCATACAAAGCAACAGTGATGGCTGTATCAGCAGCAAAATTGCCAGATGGCATAGAGGTGGATACGTTTCTGTCTCACAAAGTTGAGAGATCTCTGAACCATTCTGAAGCAATAAACACAACTGTGTGGTGGATTTTGATTTTTAAAAAAACAGAATGTTAATGGAAAACAGAGATACTGAAGTAGGGTAGTAGTGGTTTTGTTTTTTTTTGGTTTGTTTTGGGTATATTATTGCTTCTCTCTCTCTCTCTCTCTCTTTATTTTTAAATAAAATCATTGTTCAGGAGATATCCCTACTGTAGGTGCACTCTAGATTTGTTTTGCTATAGTGCAGCATGTCAGTTATTTGTACAGGATTCAGCAGTTTTATTCTAAAGTTATATGTCTCTCTATTCAGACATGCGCTGGTTTGGTGGCGTACCTCTTATTTCTCTGGGAAAAAAAACAGTGAAGCAACCGATATATGTAAGTTTGACTGGAAAACAAGGCAATCCTAAACCCACTCTCTCATGTGTGAGAAAAAAATTACCTCTCCCTCCCAATCACTTCTGGGAGAAGGGTGTGTCTGTGCATTCCTGTTTTCTAATGGTTATTTTGCAGGTAGTTGATGTTGCGAAGGCAATTATTAATGCAATTAAGGATCCTGATGCTAAAGGAAAAACTTACGCCTTGGCTGGGTAGGTTACTTTTCTGATTCTAATTCACTGAAGTACTTCTTTCTGGCATCGTTTTTTGGCATGCACATTTAATTTCTCCTTCCATGCAGGCAGTCTGAGCTGCAATAAATCCACCTCCTTTCGGGGAGGAAAAATGACTCAAGCTGTTATTGTGAATACACTAATCAGTCATTGTTGGGGCCCTGTTGCTCTTAACGTTCGTACAAAGAAATATATACAAAGAAATAGGTCATCTTGAAAAATTTATTAGACAAACTAGATATGTGAAAGAGAGAGATTCAGTCTGTGGGCACATAGTTTGAGTTCAGCATGTCTGATGTTGAAGGATAGGTAACTGTTGGACTTGATTTACAACTTGCTTCCTGGCCTTCTTAAACTGATATTCATTTTACAGAACTGAAGGATAAAACCCATCATACAGTCAGTATCATGCAAAAGAACTGAAAGAATAGACAAAACTTTAAGAAAAGTTTCCAGAATTTAAAAGCCTGATCTCTTAATGGAGAAAGCTATGCCTTTGGAGAAAATTCTGCTTAAAATGTGTGGGGAAAATGACCTGGAGTAAGAACAGATGGAGGCAGTAGGCCCTTTTGAATAGTCTGTGTATAAAAATTTCAGCTAGAGCTGACTCTAAGAAAAAAATGGCATAGTAAAGGTCAAGTTCTATGTTTCAGTATTGTTATGTGCCATTGGAGATCATTTTGGTCCAATGTATGTAGCAAAAGGAGCTTTACATACATGGAAGAAAACAGTTGCTTGTTAGCCATGTTACAAATGATGCTAAACACTTCTTTCTATTGTATGTTTATCTTTGTGTCTTCCCCTCCTTTTACACTAGAAATATGTTTGATGGTTGGAGTTTGCCAAAGGACTCAACTCCAACTTCATAGTTTTTTCCCAACTGATATTCTGTCACTCTTAAAATGGCAGCTCTTTGCTCTGTGTTAGAGATGATTGCTGGTTAGTCTTTTACTTTGTTCAATAGTTTAAGTAAACTGTTGAGGATGAGGCTGGGTGTGTGAGTGTAGTGGCTGCAGGTTTTCAACTTCTTGTGGGTTGTGCTGAGTTGCTTTTCACTGAAAAAGTGGCAAGATGAAGAAGCCCACAGAAGTCTGAAAGAACTAACAGCCATAATAAGGTTATTAAGTTACCTGAAGTTGCTTTCAAATCATTGGGATGGTGTAAAGTGCTGCCTTAAACAGTAAGTGGAAAACAATACTAGGCCGGCATTCAAGAAGATTTTTTTATTGAAGGGAAGAGATGCTATGCATGGATCAGATGGGCACAACCAGTGCGGAAATGCACCTGATCTGGAAGACCTGCCAGCCAGCACAGTGTTGGAATTGACCTTTTTGCGTGACTGCTTTATTTTGTGGTGACAAAATTGAATGTGAATGAACATGTGCTCAAAGTATTTTTACCTGAGAAGGAGAGATGCGTTTGACTGTCTCACTTTGGCTAAGCAGAAGCGATTGTGCCAACTGCAGGAGAATATCTTCTTTCTGATGATACTCCTTTAATGTAACTTCATAAGTTCAAATCTCACAGGTTCTGTGAACACTAAGAGCAACTTGGTAAGGAATGCAAATTCAGAAATCTTGAGTTGTCCTGAATCTGTTCACCTAGCTTTGAGAATGTGTTGTGCTAATTCAGCTTTTAAAAGCTAAAGAAGCAAGTGTGATTTGGGGTTTTGTCCCTTTTCTGACATCAACCAAATATTTTAGTTTGTGGTTGTGCATATTGGGTTTTTTTTGTTTTGTTTTGTTTTTTTTTGTTTTTCTCTCTGAAATACAAATTTACTGAACCCTCAGTTTGGATGCCTAGAAGCTCAGACTTTGGAATCACATCTTTTGTTTACCAAAATGGAATTTATGTTACTTATATTAAAGCCTTAAGATTCTAGACTGGATTGAATAGTTTTGCATCTTTAAACTATCTATTCCAGTGTGGTTACATTCTTCTGGGATTTGAGATCTGACAGTAATTCAGTGTCTCCTATTTATAAAAAAAAAAAAAAAAAAAAAAGTAGCGTGGTCTTATGGTCCAGTGTGACAACACAACTGTCATTTCATTGAGACCTTCCACTTAGCTGAAAAGTGATAGCAGGTCATTGGGAGAACACACTGGGAGAACATGTTCTAGGGTGTCATCATAAAGATTTTTCAGAATATTTTGAAATACCAGTAAGTTGCCTTAAAAGACAAGGGAGATTTTTCTGTCAAAGCCATCTATAAAGTCAGTGCCAAGGGAAAGCCTTAACAGGAAAGGAATGGGAACCCCCAGTGGTATATGTTTACTGCAAGTAGGCAGGAAGCTTCATTGCTTCCTTCCCTCCTCTTTTTTTGGAGAATAAATGCCTTCTTTAGGGGGAATTTATCTTTGTTTCTTCCTTTTACTCGCAGAGGGAACGCCATGTTTTTAGTTAAGTGAACTGATTTCTTTGCTGCCATTTGTTACCTAAGAAGGGATGTTTTGTTAACAAACCTTAAGTTCACTGTTTGTTTTCTGTCTTCCTTCTGTTGCAAGCTGCTGAAAGGATTTCTACAAATTCAGTCCTGTTTCAGTGCTGGAAATCTAGTATTCAGAATTTGAGTCAGTCCTTTCATGGAGGAAGCACTTCAAAACTATTCTTCAAAAATGATCAGAACAAATTTCATCGTTGAAGCAATTTTGCAACTGATGAAGTACATTGTTACCACCATTGTTACTGGTGTCTAAGGATATGTTTTTCTAACTTAATTTCTCTTTGTTTTAAACAGTTTAGAATCTTTAGAACCAGAATTTGCTTCCCTTTTGTGAAGAAAATGACAAATCATTTAGAATAAAGAAAACAGGCCATAGGTAGATGTATTTAAATACATGCAGCAAGAGACAAATAAATGAACGCTGCCAGCCCAAAAAAGAAGAAAATGAAGAACAGCCTATACTATTTATTGCTTTTTGGTTTGTTTGTTTTTCAGACCAAATCGATACCTGCTTTATGACTTGGTGGAGTACATCTATGCTGTTTCTTTTCGAACCTTTTTTCCGTATCCACTTCCACGTCCTCTTTATCAGTAAGTAGAGTTCTTTAAGAATTCATCAAGTAGCATAGAAATGTAAGTAACTATTGCATTGTTCATATTATCAATGTTATTCAATATTGTAGTGTTGTGAAGCTGGCTTTTCCCTAAGTACTCATGATTTAACTTCTGCCCGACAACAAGTCTGACTATTAGGAACCAGGGTATTAAATGTGTATGTGTAAAAGACTACTTAATAAAGCTATTTATTACAGAGTTATTAGATGGCATTGCTTTTGCTGAGTCGAGATGTAAAAGGCCATAGGTATAGACTATTTCTAGAAAATTAAGTGAATTTTTAATAGTACCATAGAGAAAAATCTGTGTGTATGCCATTGACTGTAGGCTCTGACAAATATTATACAGCTGTTTAGTGTATTGCTACTGTCAGCTGTTTTTACTGTCTGTTGAACACTGAAGTCCTGGAATCAGAAATGGTACAAGGATGTGTATGTATCTTGAATGTTGTAGTTAAGTCCTTTAATTTGAAACAGTGGTGGCGATAATTTTGCACTGAGATGCTGAACCTGGGAAGTTCAGCAACACAGTTGTGAACCCATATTTCTTTGTCCCCTGTGATATGAGGATAGTAACATCTTTAGAAGATAGTAATGAGTGTAAGTTAGAGAAAGGTGTAGTACCATTTCAGATGACTACGGTAGATGTGTTGTGAAGGCTTAGCTTCCACACACTGAGTGTGATCTCCAGTTGTGCATCTTGCACACTGGAGGCACTGGAATGGTAAATGACTGATTGCTAAACCATAACTGGTGAGTAATAGTGCATTAAAATGTGCAGTATAAGTCTGAGCCTGGGCATATTTGTTAGGGTATAATCAGACGTCCTTGAAGAGCTACCTTGAGCAGTAAACACCATTTCAAAAGTCACCCTTTGCACTGTTGAAATGTGGTAGTGTTTGGGTGCTGGTCCTGCTTAATTTCAGTACAACATAAGCTACTTAGCTAAAAAGATCAAATGTGTAAGAACAATCCTACAAATATTCTAGTGGGTCTTCACGTTGCATTTATGTAACTGATGATGAATAATACTAGAACAACATCTTCAACTGTTGCAACTGTTCCTGAAGAAATTAGCCATAGACACATTGGTAGCTTAGCTCATGGCTCAGGTAATACGAGGAAGCTTGTTTAAAAGTAACAATATGTCTGTTTACTATTCTATTAGTTTACATTCTCTTTAGGCTGGGTTAGGCCAGAATTTTTCTTAGTAGGTTAAACTAAGTAATATTTTCTTATTTTTGAGGCAAGATGCAGCTAAGGCAGGCAGGTCTAGCTCTGTTTATGTGCAGTAACTTAATTATCTGAGCTCTTAGCCTGCCACATGAACACTTCCGTAAGATACTCTACCTTATATAATGTTGATCCGGAGACACTGAGGAAAAAATGTATCTTATTTTTTTTCCTGCCGGATTTACTTACTTTGAAAGGAAGTTTCATTTGTGAAAACTGCAAGTACTCTCATCTTCATCCTTTTTATAGATGCAATTTGCTCCATATTCCATCATCTTATCTATATGGCTGTTAAATTATTTAGTTGTCGGCAAGTATTTTTTCCCATGGAGGCAATGAATCAAAGTTTGTGACTAAATGGATTACTGCGTATGCTGCTAGGAAGCAGAATTTAGAGCAGAGGTGCAGGCAAAAGTGAGCTGTATAATGTGGGGGGAATTGGAAATGGAGGTTTACTTACCCCACTCACTAAAGCACAGTTATTTCCCAGTATCTGCTCATCCATTCCCTTCAGAAGTGGAAGAATAGGGATTTGAAGAATTTGGTTGCAGAGTTTCCAGAAACACAGTTAAGAATTTGCCTGTTTGCTTGTTAGTGGCTTAAATTATTTTTTAGTTTAGAAGAGGAGCTATGAAACCACCCCTTGCTTACTCTCTGGACAAGCTGAGTCTGAAATACTCTTATGTGCTCCTGCATAATGACTCTACTTCTATAATACTCTTTTTGATTGCAGTTTAATTGCAAGATGCTTTGAGATTAATCCATTTGAGCCATGGTTAACACGAGACAAAGTGGATCGGGTAAGTGCAGGACAGCCCTAAAGTTATTCTTGGGAATGTTTTGCTGTGTGCCTGTAACCTCTACTTGTAAGTTTGCAGTTCAGGGAGTGCTGAAATGCATGCATATGTTGCAGAACTCCAGTCAATTCATTGGCTAGAACTTGATTATGAAGAATTGCTTTTAGACCATGTAAGTTGTACAATGCTCACATTTTTCAAAATGTTTGTATGTCACCTTCCTCAAAAGTGGTTGTTTTTTGCCCTACTGTTACCTCAGCTTCTCTCTTGCAATGTCACAATTATCTGTCCAGACCTGCTGCACTACACTGTCAAAGCAGTCTAGAGAGTCCTCTGTGGTAGTCTTGCAAAGAGCAGGAAACATGGACTAACTTTTTATTTTAATATTATTTAGGGTGTCATTAGGATGCAGTTATTATTGCCAGCATGAGTAGAGAAGGAGTAGTTAACTTTCTTTAAATATATTTAATAAGTTTGAAACAACTGGTGGGAAGGTTTCCCACCAGTTCCCTTCCATTAAAAGCAGGTATATACCTTGAGCAGGTATTAAAACTGCTCAAGACTGCTTGCTTTTTCAAAAACAAAAAAACCCCCAAACAAATGGAGAAAAACAAACAAACAAATTAAAAAAAGGCAGAAAAGTCAAAGTAGATGTCCAGTGTGCAGCTAACTTTTTTTCCTTTTTCTTTTTTTTTTTTTTTTTTTTTTTTTTTTTTTTTTTCTCCTCCCCTTCCTGGGCATGGATGCTTCCCCCTTTAAATAACTGTTGAGTTTAGGTACCTCTGGCTACATTCAAATGAATAGCATTGTGCTCATATTATCCAGATAGTGGAATTTTAATAAGTCTAACTGCACTGGTTACAGCCAAAATTCATACTTACTATTAGACTCCATAACTAATGAAGCAGTTACAGCCTCATTTTATTGCTTACTAGTTAAAAGTATGTGAATAGTAGAGTGTGTGGACAGATAAGCTGCAGGAAACATACTGCAAGTAAAGAAATAGTAGCTTTAACAAGTATTAATGTCAAAACCTGGCCTATATATGCAGTTTAGCAAAAGCAGAGTTGTACACTTTGACACTTGTATGCTGCACATGCTGTTCTCTGAAAGTTGCAGGTACACTCTTGCAGAGTTGAAGTTTTGATGTCTTCTGTTAAGATGCAGTATCATTAGCCTATTGTGTTCTGATCATCCCAAATTTAATAAGAGACATGGTAATACTGTGAATCTGTGGGAACTTGATCCTGTTCATAGGGCTATTTATTGAATAGCTGTAAGCAATTAGTTTCTATATTTACATTTCACCTTCTGTGAAATAAACGTCAGTTTCCTATTCTGTTGTAAAACATTGCGAAAAACATGTGCAGTAAGTATAGGAAAAAAACTAAGTTTTATTCACGGTCTAGCACAAAGATTGTTTTTTAAATTGCTGACCTTTTCCCATGCAAGAGAGAATTGCCACCATCATTCTATTGACTGTAGACAGATCCAGGCTGTAGATGTAACATCTTCCAAAAACTTTTGACTGCCTTTGTAGTTTATAAAGTAAGAAATACTTTAGAGAAGAACTCTGCACCAGTCTCTAAAAACTATTGTAATCCAGGTACAGCATGGCGAGTCACTTTTGTGTCAGATTCTTAGGGCCTTTCTGATTCTTTAGGGCCTTTTCATCTTCACGTAATCTGCACAAAATCAGATGTGATTGATTTAAGACCTTTCAGGGAATAATGCTTTAATAGGGACTCCAATTCACTAAAGTATAGATCATGTATGTTGAAAAAATGGTAATAAAAATAAATATATATTTTTTTACTGTAACAGTAGCCTGTTCTAAACTTTAAAATGAGTAAACCAACGTATCAAAAACAATCCTGAAGTTTCCTGCGGATGTTTGATGATAACTTTTTGGTGCAAGTTGTGGAGAAGCCAACGAGGAGAGGTGGGCTACTGGACCTGGTACTAACAAATGGAGAGGGATTCGTTGGAGATGTGAAGGTGGGGG
>VZSV01000092.1:2967529-2979518 GCA_013398735.1 Nothocercus julius | reverse complement strand
ATTTAATCAATATCTCTGAAAATTTGCCCATATTTCTGCGGAGATGGGTTCCGTTTTCCCAACACAGAAAAAAGAAACACACAAAACAATGATCAAGGATTTTACCATTAGCTAGCTGAGCCCACATCTGTGATTGCGAATCATTCTGAGCACAAGATGTTGCAGTGTGTCGTACTGTAGGATGTTTTTGGGAGGGAAACATTTAACGTCAGCAGCCTTTTTTAAAATAAGTTTTTCAAATCAAAATCTAGATAATTGCAGTTGAATATCCCAGGATACGTCATTTGCAGAAAATGTTCACATATATTTAAATTTTTCTAGTGCTTGTGATTTCCATAAAAGAAAAAAATGATTCCAGGTATAAGTACATAGTGTTTTGTGGTATGTTCATAACTGCATTGATTATAACATTTTTCATTCTGTGAAGTGACTTCCCCTCTCTCTCTTTTTTTTTTTTTTTTTTTTTTTCCTGTTTTTAAAGTTTCACACAACTGACATGACATTTCCTGATCTTCCTGGTCTGGAGGACCTGGGTGTTCAACCAACACCTCTAGAACAAAAAGCAATTGAAGTTCTGCGCCGTCACCGTAGATTCCGCTGGTTGGAGGCTGAGCTGGAGGAAGCAAAACCAGCAAAGACTTATCCCTTCTAACAGTTGCCAAGGTTACTTATGCTTCCTAAACTGCTTCCCTGTAACCTAGTTTGAAGAACTGTGTACACGCTGAGTAAAATCACGTAAACTATATTTCACTAGTGTTACTGTCTCATTTTTAATTATGGAACAATCTCAGTGGTGTGTAGTAGTTCTCTTTAAAAGGTCATGAAAGCAAATTTGCATGTTGCTCCCCAGTTTGTGAGAGGCAATATGTCATACTCTATAGACAGTTTCTCACTATCCTCTCAAAACAAACCTTTCATTAGGTTTTTAGTAAGTGCTCTCCTTAAGTGATTTGAAGAACATTACAGTTCAAAATGATGAGGTCTGAAAGATGCCTTTTCTGATAGGCAGAGGCAGTACTGCCACTTATTCAGATTATCACATGTGAAATAAAACCATTTCTTAGTTACTGTTGACTTTTTTGAGCATTGTTTTCCATCTGCCCTAAGATGAATTATTGTAAAAAATACCAACTAAAATAGCATATGCTGTTCTAAAATCAAATAAGGTGGATTAGACAGGCAAACAAGTTACATGCAGACTTCCTATCTGGTGACAGTTCTGTGTGCTGTGGCTGTTAGTCATGAGGAAATGTGCTATTTACCCGACTTTTGAATTTGAGAATTTCATTATTTTGAGATGCTCCAAGCTTTTACTTGTAGAGGCATTGCCTTGATTTTTTGGCAGGAGGGATGAGCTGTGTTTCAAAATTAAATAATTATTACTTAAAGACCAAAGAAGGAACCTTGCCTGAATTTGACATAGTACTTCGCTTTCTGTTTGGTTAAATTCTGGTTAAATTTTGACAGGGGCACTATAAGGGATGGTGCAGCTCAAGGCAGAGTAAGATTTATGCACTGGACTGAGGAGAGATCTAGGTCTTCTATTTTCAGTGCAATGTTCTGATGACCTCAAGAAAAGAGAAGGAAGAAATTCCTTGAATCTAGGGAGCTTTTAGTTCTGGGAGATGGCCAAGTTGCATTGGTTAGAAGGAGCTGAGATAAGTGAGAAACCTGGTTTTAATTGGGCCTGGGAGAGGGGATACAGTGAGTGACAGAACACCTTGTTTTCTCTGTCAACTTGCCTATTATTTGCCTCTGTTGGTTGTGACATCAGGAGAGGAGGGACTGGGACAAAGCGGACAAATGATTAGCATGTCAAAGGTAGAATCCTAGTGGGGTTGGAGAAACATGATGTGGTGGTTGGGACTGAGTAGATGATTAATATGGAGCATAGGAGAGGAGGGGAGAAGAAAAAAAAAAAAAGATTGAGCAGATCGAAAAGTCCAAGGAAGGACAAAAAAGTCAAGTTTAGGAGAAGCACACAAATCTCTCCATTACATGGCAGTCATTGCTGAAACAAAAGATGAAAATCTGTTTCTCTGATGTCACCAAGCTACTGTAAAACCATAGCCAAAGAGTTTATTTGGTTTGAATAGTGCCTCATGTTGTGCTTTGATGCACAACCTACTTCTGATAATGTTTTATACCGTTGGGAGGATTTGCGTGCATGTAATTGTCCAAATCTTCTGATCCTGCCTTTTCATATTGGCTTTTATGGATTGTTTATTTCTTTATGAAAGTCAATTCACTCATTGTAAAACTAGCAAAAACTAGAAGCGCATATTGTTAATTTGATCCTTACCCGTTACGGTTTTCTTTTACTTGCTTTTATGTTTTTTCCCATAGAATCATATAATATCATAACAAATACCTTGTTTGATCCAATTTATGTGGCATATAGTTGATTTACTGCATGTTATTCAAATCCTACAGTGTAGTACTGTAAAGTGTAGTACTTACAGTGTAGCAATCTGTAGTACATTTTGGATTGTCTCTCATGGAGTACAGAGATGAACGATTGTTATATTCATGCATGGACAACAGACTGTTTCCATTTACAGATGGCAAACAGTCTGAAGAAAACTGGCAAAGACAATGCTCTACTGGTGTAAGTCAATTTGAAATGACTTACTGTTCTGGGAATGCTTGTCATAATCTGTTTTTTTTTAAAATTTTATTTTCATTATTTAAAGTGCTACTTTTTCTGTAACTTCATTTGCAATATTGAGAATAATGAAGAAACTTAATTCAGACAGCTACTGAGTGGAAAATTTGCAGGTGATGAACAGTCATATAAAGTATTGGATTTAAACGAACTGTCCAGAGCAGATGGAAATACTGGTAAGAGAAGCATCACAGTAGTGTTCAGCTGACATTGCTGAAAGTCTTCAGTTTTCACAGAATCAGAGAATGGTTCACATTGGAAAGAACCACTGGAGCTCATCTATTCCAAGTCCCCTGCTTAAGCAGAGTCACCCAGAGCAGCTTGCAAGGGAACGCATCCACGTGAGTCTTGAAGATCTCCAAAGGAGACGCCACAACCTCTCTGGGCAACCTGTTCTAGGTCTCTGTCACCCTAACAAGAAAGAAGTGCTTGCAGATGAAACTTCCTGAGTTTTAATTTCTACCCATTGCCCCTTGTCCACCACCTGGACAAAGGTGGCCACCACCGAGAAGAGTTTGGCCCCATTCTCTTTACATCCTCCCCTCAGGTATTTGTATATATTGATAAGATCCCCTGTCAATCTTCTCCAGTCTAAACAGGCCCAGCTCCCTTAGTAGATGCTCCAGTCCCTTAATCATCTTTATCAGTTATGCTGGACCCTCTCTAGAAGCTCCTTGTCCCTCTTGTCCTGGGGAGCCCAGAACGGCACCCAATGCTCCAGGTGCGGCCTCACCAGAGCTGGGCAGAGGGGCAGGATCCCCTCCCTCCACCTGCTGGCACCGCTCCTCCTCATGCAGGCCAGGAGCCCCTTGGCCTTCTTGGCCACGAGGGCTCGTTGTTGGCTAATGGTTAACTGGTTGTCAATCAGGACTCCCAAATCCCTCACTGTGGAGCTGCTTCCCACAGGTCAACCCTTAATCTGTACTGGTGTTTGGGGTTATCCCTCCCCAGCCGCAGGACCCTGCAATTGCCTTTGTTGAACCTAATGAGGTTCCTCTCTGCCCAACTCTCCAACCTGCTCTCTGAATGGCAGCGCAGCCCTCTGGAGTGTTGGCCTCTCCACCCAGCTTTGTATCAATTGCAAACTTGCTGAGGGTGCACTCTGTCCCCTCATCCAAATCATTGATGATTCAATTTAATAGGACTGGACGTTGCAGAAATTGCAGTAGTATTTATCATTATTTACTCCTCAAGACATTTTCTCTAGGGCACAGAGATTTGAATGCAAATGTCGCTTATGTTTTGTAATGCAGTACACAGTACAACATCCAAGGTAACAAATTAAGCCAGTGTATAACCTTAACTGTGACATTTCCAGTCTTTGGGACTCTGATATTGCAGGGTCAGTGGTGAATTTTAATAAATACATTTAGTTTTTACTTATGGATGAGGCATCCAGTAGTTCCTATTGGGATGACTTCCCCCATCATATGTATTTAATGCAAATGCATATGAAAATTCCCATGATGAAAGCAGCAGGCATAATTTACGTCACTTGGTTTTCAATTTTATTTATGAAAAGAAGAAAAAAGAAGAATACCAGCTTAAATGTTCATTCTATTTTAGTGGCATACCTTTGTGGTAGAATTACAGGATACACTAAACAAATCTCTCTGTTAGACCAGACAGAAGTCTGATTAGCTCAGTATAATCACCAAAAAAAAAAGTAATAGGAGATTCCTAGAGAAACATGCTGTAACAGAGTGGTGCTTCTTTGGATACCCTCTCCCAGCATCGAGCAGTTTGTAGCTTCCTGAACTTGACATCTAACAGTGCCTCGTAGACTGATTCTCTGTTTTTTTTTTTTTTTTTTTCCTGATTTCTTTCTAAATCTTCTTCACTAATTACTTCTAAATCTTAAGTAAACTTGCATCCTTCTTTAAAATATTGTGGCTCTGCAAATGGAGGACATACTGCATGCATAGATATTTTCTCATTTTAAAAGTTTGATTTGATTGATTATATTTTGATCACCACCTTCTCTTCTGTTTTTAAGCTTGAGGAAATAAGGGTTCCATATTTGCTTTCCCTAGTCAATCCATAAACAGCTTCTATTCTCTTTTTTTCCTCTAAGTCGCATATATTTTGCTGGTTTTACATAGCAGCTGCTGTATTCCTTTTTGTCCTTTATTGTCTTTTTTTGTTTCTTTTATTGTACAGCTATTGAGCACTGAACTAATGCTGTCATAGCACTGTTTGTAATATTGCAGAGATCACTCTTTTTAAGTGATCTCATTTAGAACCTATCAGGATCAAGTAGTAGTACACATGGAAAAAAACATTGATTTTCATCTGTAATTTTATTACTACTCGTTTATCAGTGAGAGGATCTTCTTTCTTATCCTTTCTACTACTTTGTTAGCTTGTAGTTGTTCTCTTGCCAAGGTGCAATGTACTGGAGGTTCTTTAAGCAGGTGGAATTTGGAGGCACAGATTTTGCTGCTTTTGGAAGGGATGTTGTTCAAGAGTACTGATGGGAAAAGAGGAGATGTTATTTTCTACCCTGCCCACGAGAGGTCAGTGCTAGAGCAGAGTGGCAGGGATCTTTGGACTGGCTGGGTGTTTTTGTTGTTGTTGTTTGTTTGTTTTTTAACATGCACATGAGTAGAAGGCTGCCCAGAAGGGGTTTTCAGGTCAGTCCCTAAAATGTGCATGGCTAAATTTAGATACAGTGCCATAAAAATAATACATGGGACTGACACCAAGCACAGCGAGGGACATGCTTTGGGCGTTCCCGTTAGCTAGTGCAGGTGTGTATATGTTGTTTATAATGGGACACTTAGAGAGTCCTCTGGGAAACACAGTAGCTTGCTATAGTCATCATAGTTACCTAATCATCTTCAGGCTGCTTAAAGGGTCTTGTGGGAAAGCAGACTCTGGGCAGCAGCTATCTCTAGAGCAGCTGGATTGTGTTTGCATGGTTCTGTGTGTGCATGTTTGTATACACGTATATCTTTAAATATATGTAATGCATGTATATGATAGTGTGAATATACGTATACCATTAGAAAGCAGCAGTTAAGGACTGAACGATGGCTGAAGAGGTGGGAAAAGCAATCACAGCAGCAGTCAGTTTACTTGTATGCTTCTTAGTAGTATAACACATAGTATTTTAAAATGCTATTGGACTGTATTGTACTATTAATCCAAATATGCCTTTCGTTGCTTTGTGCATTTTCCCCTCTGACCACTTTTCCTCTGTGTTGTACTAAGCAAGCAATTCAGTACTTGCATTCACTACTTTTGCAGCTGATTACTTAACTCTTTAGCACTTTTGCTGTGGGTATTCATCTGAATATCTGTATTTCTCTTTACTTCTTAACCTGCCCAGGCACATTGTGTACACTAGTTCCTCTTTCCTCAGTTCATTCAAGTTTTTCTGCATATTTTAGAACCATAAAAAAAGAAAACTTCAACATAATATTTCAACCAGTGGCATTGGCAGAATGAAGAAGGTGGCCAAGCTTCACTGGTCTGGGCCTTTGTATAAATTGGGTTTCAGTGAGCACTTGAAAGGTTCTATACCTTAAGAAAAGTAGTCTCCTCTGGATTTGTCCTCTATATTTGGTTGGTCAGCTGACGAAGAAGAAATAAAACCTTCAGTTTGTCCATGTCTTTCTTGCATTGAATTAACCAATGTTTAATGTATGCTGTAATTTTTTTTTTTTTTAATTTATGCTGTAGCCTTTTTGCTAGTATGATAGTATAACTGATATAATGTTCTCTGTAAAGCTATTTGCTCTCTTCAGCCAGTATGATCAGGAATTATAAAAAGGGTGGGATAGATAGGAATGTGCACCATGGCCTTGTAGACCTGATTTCCTTAGGAGGTTCACCTCAAACGGGGATTGCTATGACTTAAAATAATACTGTGGTTTGATGAAGCTCCCAAGGCTGAGGCCATGTTTAGCAAAGCTCAGAGTTCAGCCTGGAAAGTGCTAAACAGAGTAGTGGCGTGGTGTGTGTGAGAAGTGAGTTCAAATGGAGTTTGCTTGTCTCCAGTTTGCCAGCATGAGCTTTTTCCGCTTTCAAATGTGTATGTATTCTTATTTATCATTGCACTATGGCTGTGCTTACATGCCTCCTGTTTTAAACTGTAGCAGAACAGAATTTTCAAGCTTCGATTTTTCCTGAAGTGGAATTTGGGGAGGAAAAAGAGATCTTGTTACCCAGTTTGTGATGAGCCTCAGTTCAGCTAAAGCCTTGCAGTAAGACTTGCTGGAATAAGGACATTCCCAGGACACTCCTGTGGAAGACCTACCCCAAAGCAGGGGCACTTTCAAAGGGATTATAGCCCATAGAAGAGCCGTGCTAGAGCAGGAAGACTGCTAAAGGACTGTGACCCACAGCTGAGCAGGGCCCCTCTAAAGGGAATCTGGCCTCTAGCATAGATTCTGCTGAAGGGACTGCACCCTGTAGAGGACCTATGCTGTGGCACCAATGCTGAGAAGCCCAGAGGAGCTTGGAAAGATTGATATTTTTATATAAAGGAAAAGAGTCTATACTTGTCATTGTTGTAAGCATTACGTTATGTTCACGTGTGTCCTGGGCATAAATGTCAGGGCTTCGGTCGCAGGCAGCTGCATAGGTGCCTTGTGTGGGAGGAGGTTATGGAGGTTATGAAGTGTCCTTGTACCAGCTGTCTCCAGCTGGTTCAGCAGATGGAAATAGCCCTTGGTGCTTCAAGGCTCAGAGGAGCATGTGCTACTGCTGTTCAAACTTTCATGTAAGAAAAAGCAATAGCTGCCATGGCAGGAGATATATGAAGTGATGTTTGGAGGAGATGTTCTTGGGAGACAGGCAGAAGAGGAAACTTTTAAGGAGATACCTAGCTGGAGATGCGCTCTTGGAACAAGGTGTTCCATGTCCAAGAGGTATGTCTCTACAGGGACTGTAGCCCATGGAAGACCCACGCTTGAGCAGGTACATCCCTGAAGAGACTCAGGTTTCTGGAGAGCTCTTTCTAGAGCAGCAACACTGAGAAGTGTGGAGGAGCAGAGGAAATCCAGCGCGAAAAACGCAGGGCAGTAGAAAGAAACTGTTACATGCCCAACCTTAAACTCCCATGGTGTCTGTTGCCTCATCAAAATAATTGGAAAGGGCTGAGTGTAACCCATGATAGCAACAAGGGAAGCTGAGACTAGTTGGGGGAGAGGAGATGTTTAGCTTAGGCTAAGCTTGGAAGGGGGAGGAAGGATGTTTCCTTAAGTGCTTATCTATGTTTTTTTTTTTGTTTGTTTGTTTTCAATGCCTGAGTTAGTGACAAGAAGTTTGTGTTAGCTGGCAATAAATGAAGCAAAATTTTCCTGAGTCAACACTGTTTTGCCCGTGATAATGTATTAAAGAGTTACAATGCTCGAGGTAACGTTACAGTGCTGGGCAGTTTCTCCACTTCTTTAGAATTCCAGGGCCAACAAATGGGCACAATACTCCTAGCACAACCTCTCCAGTGCTGAGCAAAGGATAACTGTAACTTTCCTTTAATCCTCTGGATTTGCTTTATTTGTGGTAGGAATATATTGTTGGCTTGTATTCAATCTGGCATTTGCTGTAAGCTCCAATGATTTCCAGCACGACTGCTATTCACCAGTCATTTTCCTGACTGTATTAAAGTATGTAGTTATTTTATCCCATGTACTGAACTCTGAACCTCTTATGAAATTTCTGAGGTTTCTATTGCATTAGCCTTCCTGCATTTCCTCTGCGTTCAACCACCCTTCCTCATTTCATGTCATCTGTAGATTGCTGAGAGTCCACTCTGTGGTATTGCTGAGGTCACTCATGAAGATGCTGAAGAATACAAACCTCAGTATTAATCTCAAGCACTCTACTTGTTGATGTAGTGGGGGAGGATAAATAATGTTACTCCTGGCTTGTTAACCTTACTGTAGCATAAGATCTAGCAGCAAATTCAGTGGGTGGTGCATGTAGCTGCATTGTGTATTTTACCTTCTTTTCACCCTTTAGATGTCACCAGCCAATTATAAACACAACTTGTGCCTATTTCTCACAAATATGATAACAGAAGACCATTTGATGAACAATGATAACAAGCTATAAGCAGTGGGTTTTTTAGCAACACTAGATTTATAGTCAGAAGCGACAATAAAGAAACAGACTTTGAAACCTTTCTGAACAGTTGGCCTTGCATCCCCCACTTATTTCTTCCCTGTGGCCATAAAAAATCAAAGGTGGCTACATTTCAGCAGCTAATAGTTAAAATTTAACAGGAAACTGCCAGGTAAGGTTTAGAAGTGAGCACAGAAGGAAAATAATGAAATGCTCTGCCTTTTCTTCTCCAATTTCATGTTCCAGTACTAAAGTGATGTTATATATATCCTGAATACTTTAATAATTGTTTGTAAGCAGTTCCTTTAAACACAAGTGTGCTATTTCCAAGATTGCCTAAGTGATAAAGGACCAAAGTCCATTGGGAACTTAGCCTATCTAGGTATTTTTGGAATGGACAGGGTGAAAATACAGTCTTTGAAGAACTGAAAAATGTGGATGATGAAGCACAAAGTGTATTCCTACATCACGGGAATTGAATAATGTTGTGCAGATAGGTAAATAGTGTGCTATTGAGCAATAGCAACCCATCCTGCAACACATATAAACATATAAACCTAGTTCAATAGAGTACAGTTATAAATTATTATTTCCCTTGTTTCATTCAGATGAGGACAATGAAATAACCCAACCAATAGGATATAGTAACATATATCTTAATATTCAGTTAGACATAATTCATGATAAATCTTAGCATTATGCAGTATGAATATGAAGCTCAATACAATTTCATTGATCAGGAGATGGATATAAAAGCAGTTATTCGCATTTTCAAAAGATGAGTTCAGAGAATTGTTTTCTTTTATAAAAAGAACAGAGCAAGTCAGAGCTAATGCACTGACCTAATTGTTCTGGTGATAATTTCATTTATTTTCTGGCATGCTCTCAACATGTCAAAAATTTCAACTGGAGAATTTAGACCCCACCCAGAAGCACATGTGGTAAACTTGCAGGTTTTTAAAATCAAATATTACCCTTCCCAGCCAATAGTGATCACAAAACATAAAAGTGGCGTACATTTTATTCCAATCTTCTTTGTGTGTAGGCGTGCTTTGCTGCGTCAGAGGCTTTCTGATATCTACTTGCCCAATGGTCTTGTACTTCCTACAGAATAACCCCAGGTAAGCACTCAGGTGATTTGACTCATTGCAAGCTGTGAGAACTGCCTGCTTTCTCTGTCAATGCGTAACTTCTACAGATATATATATATATATATATATATACATATATGTATATGTAAGTGACAGAGAGAATATGTCTACATTGTACCTTATTTTTGTCAACTATATGACCTGCTGAAGTCAGTTAATCATTTCATCTGAGCAGTCTTCGCATCTGCTTGACTCCGAGCTGTTTGAAAGAGCGAATTTGGAAAGAGAAAACGGTGGAAACCTGAAACACATACGAATTCCAACCAGCAGAAGTCTTGGGTTATACTTAGAATGGCACCCTGGAGGAGAGTGGATAAAGTCATACTACTAATAATGAATGTAGGTTTTGTGTTTTATATTATGCACTCACTACAAGATCTAAGAAAGGGAAGAAGTGACTCCTCAGTAGTTAAGCCTCAGTCTCATAACCAAGAAAATACCATTTTTGAGAGACTGGACCATTTGGACTGGCGCCTTCACAACCTCTGTAAGTAAAATACGGTACTGCTTAACTTTGTGAGACTTAGATATCTAATTTTCCTAAAGGATAGAATGATAGGCCATAGAGCTAATGTTTATTTGGATTTCCCTGGACATTCTTCACTTTTTCTTGTAAGCCTGAAAATAACTTGATGTCATAAATGAATTTTAATTGGAATATAACATACTAAAGTCTTTCATAGCCATCACTGTACTTTTTGGATATTAGGTAGCTCCTATTCCTGAACTTCTCTACTGGTTTTAAGATCATCTTACCTTATCAGCAAACTAATCTTAAATTGTTAATAGTCCTTGAAATGGAGGGAATCCCTGGGAATCCTCTTACCCCATTTCCTCAGCCTCTGCTTTTTGGGTGAGCAAAAAGGGTTGTGACCACCCTTGCCTTTGTCCTTGTACATGTACTATAGACATGATGGAGTGGCTCTGAGGGAAAGAAGATTGCTGAACTTAGTGTCGCCTACTTAACTGGACCATGTTCTAAAGCAGCATTTGTTGAGATATACCAGTGGTGCAAGCCTAACATCCAAGCAGATGAACTTATGTGTAAGAATTACTAATTTGGGAAGGAAGGAAAGAAGGAAAGGAAAGAAATTTAGCCTTTGCTTTCTCACAGAGCTATTTACAAATTTTGAAGAATCTTGCTTCAGCTATTTGTTGTAGCTTTGACTGTTGGTAACTGTACAGACTTTTGCATGTTGAGTTTGTTTTAAGTTTTCCTTAACCTGACCTTCTTCAGCTAAAGGTGAGACTTCATTGCTCCAGACTTCCCTCTGATATCAGGGTCCTGGGTTTCTTGAGGACTGGACTTACCAGTAAAGACTGAGGCTAAGAAAACTTTTAGTACCTTTGCCTTTTTTGTGTCCTTTGCCACCAGGGCCATTGACCAATTTAGTAGTGGGCACACATTTTCTTTCCTAGCCTTCTCTGCTGCTTATGCACTCGTAGAAGCCTTTCTTGTTGTCCTTAACATCCTTTGCTAGTATCGTCTGGCAAGGTAGATGGCATTTTTCATGACTGTGGGAAGGCTTTAGCTTTAGGTCTTCCAAACCCATCCCTGCTTGCTTGGATAATGTGTTTATATCCCTGCTGGGTCTTGTCTCTGCTTACGCCTTCTGTATACTTCCTGCTAGTTTTGCCAGGAGCTTCTTTTTCCTCCATGCAGGTCTCTTACCCCCTTTGCTTGAGTTCTTGCTCGTTAGGATGGACAGTTCTTAAGTTGCAGGAAGTGGTCCTTGAATACCAACTAGTTCTCTTAAATCCCTCTTTCTTCCAAGGCCATATCCTGTCAGATTCTTCCTATTAGATGCCTGAAGAGTCTGCTCTTCTGAAGCCTAGGTTGTGATTCTGCTCTTTGTGATGTGCCAATGGAGGGATATCTGTGATTCTTTTGAATTCTGGGGGTTAGTTGCACTGAACTCAAGAAATCATCATTTGTCAAGTATAAAAATTTATCAGAGATGAGAGATTATAACAAAGCTAAAAGTAGCTAAAAAGTAGCTAAAATCTAAAGCTAGAAATATAACGGAACTGAAAATATATGTCAGAGCAGACAAATCATGTGGTACACGATACAATGAGTACTGTAATGAGGCAGCAGTGCCCT
>VZSV01000092.1:2948798-2961130 GCA_013398735.1 Nothocercus julius | reverse complement strand
AAAAAAAAAAAAAGAAAAAGCTGTCCCCTTCCCTCGTACTAGTCTTTTCCTCCTGCATACTGCAGCCGTGCCATCAAGGCACAAGAAAGAGAGGGGGAGCCAATCTTACTCAGCCCTTATAGCACCTCTCTTTTCTCCCTTTCCTCTCTTCTCTTACCTCTTTGTACAGATAGAGAAGAAATTTTTGGAGCCTATAGGAAGCAGACCCAGGTTGCAATACAGCCCAATAAGTTAAGAGTGGAGGGTATGGTTAGTATAATAAGTGACAGTCAAAATACAAAGTTGTCTAATGGAAGGGAGAATTGAGCCATGATGTTAGCAAATAGTATTACTAGTGCTCCAAGAACAACATTTTTGTAGAGGCAAAAATTAATGATTAAATAAATAAGCTAGCACAGTTTTAGAAAATGGTTATACAGTTTAGTTCCATTTGTAAGACTGCTGCTTCTTCCAAGTGACTAGATTGTTGGTTAATTTTCATAGGGCTGAACCTATCCTGTCTCGAATAAAAGAAGATCGCACTGTTATTATATCACCAGTATTTGACAATATTCGCTTTGATGACTTTGAAATTCACCAGTATGCGGTGGCTGCGGATGGTTTTGACTGGGCTCTCTGGTGCCTTTATGAACCTTTGCCAGCTGAATGGTACGCTCTCAAAGATGAAACAGCTCCAGTTCGGTGAGTATGAGCAGCATGGAGAGGGACGTGATATCCAGCTTAGGACTGGAAGAAGGGAGAAGAGATTTCCTAGGTGTAGCACTTTATGTCTAGATAGTTGAAATGGATGCATAGATACTTAGGCAGTCAGAAAAATCTCTGTGCATCAGCTGAATTCCGGAATCTTCTCTGTGGTAATCATGCTGTCAAATTTTCAGGCTACCCTGGTCAAGTTATTTAACTTTTCTGTCTTATGTTCCTTACTTGGAAGGGTGGTAGCAATATTCATTAACTGATCGAGATAAACTGTCACCCCTCTTTGTGCTTGCCCAGGAGTCTGGGTTGGATCTCACAGCTTTGCCAGACAGTTGCATGTCCCAGGCATGAAGATTCACATGGATTCAAGTCATGAAGTTCTTTATTTAGAGATGCAGGGCCAATGTATGACTGAGATTACATTCGACAGCGTTTTTCAACCATTGCGCAATGCCTATGGCTGTTTTACCTAAAGCAGCCCATTAGTGCTAGGCTTGTGATTCCACCTATTTCCTTCCACTTCACACAACTCCCTCAGATTTGTGTATATATATTCAACATAAAATGATTGCAGGTACTATGATATCAATAAACATCTTTTGCTGAGTGAAAAAATTTGTCTCCCTGTTTTATACAGATGACAAATATTACTTGCAATCCCTTAATAGCAGTCTATAAAGAAATATTAAAAAGCCACCAACAGATACCATAGATACCAGATTTTTCTAGTTTTATTTTATTTACATAAAGTAATTTTAAAATGTTCTATGTAAATCCTGAAACCCACATCAAAGACACTGTGAAAACATTACAAAATCATGTATTCATCAGAAGAGATGGAAGAATTCTTTACTTATGTGCAGTTTCTGTTGATAGCCAAACACTGGAGTAAAGGCTGCCTAGATGCCTAGATAAAAGCTGTGGGTGAAACTGGAGCCTGTGTGCATTAAAAGTGTTACATAGTAAATATTAATGGCTCATACAGGGCAATGAAATGAAAATGTAGCTTAGAGAATTGTTAATGAGAAAGTCACAATCTTGGGGCAAATGAAAATAGAACTAGTTGTTGTCACAGATGATGGGAATATTAAAAGAATTAAAGAATCATGGAACGTGTTGAGGTTGGAAGGGACCTCTAGAGATGATCTAGTCCAGCACCCCTGTTCAAGCAGGGTCACGGACAGCATGTTGGTCAGGACCCTGTCCAAAAAACTTTTCAATATCTCTCCAAGGAGAGATATTCAGTCTCTCTAGGCAGCCTGTTCCCATACTCAGTCACCCTCTCACTGTAAGTAAATTATTCCTTACGCTCAGAGCTTCCTGTGCTTGTTTGTACACATTGCATCTCGTTCCATTGCTGGGCACCACTGATAGGAGTCTGGTCCCATCCTCTTTACATCCTCTTTTCAGACATTGATACAGATTCGTAAGATCCCTCCAAAGGAGTACCATGTCCACTTTGAGCCTCTTTTCCCCATACTCCAGGCTGAATTCAACAGCAATAAAATTGTTCCTGCTGTTTTCTTTCAAAACCTCAGTTTACCTCTTACTCTCTCAAATTCATCTGGCATCCCAAGCAGCGATCGATTGACTTTACTTTGTTTTCAGCATGGTTGCTTCTTTCTAATTTTACTTTTCTGTTCTACAGGAGCCCGTCTATAATGGGGATTCTTGTCGCACATAGAGAATTTTTGGGTGAGATTGGTGTTCTGGATGGTGGAATGCAAATATATGGAGGAGAAAATGTGGAACTTGGTCTGAGGGTAAACCTACTTTTCCATTATTTTTCTAAAAGAAGCACTAAAGCTTGGCACATGATTTTTGAAAGTACTCATGTCACTCGTTATTGCCCAAAGCATAGACAAATTTTTCAGAATAACTCAGTTTATTTTGGATACAAAGAGAAATGGATAGATTTCCATAAATTTTTAAGGCTCAGCAGGACAATTTTGTGGATACTGCTTACGGAGTTTGGCTCCTGACACAAAAACTTGGCTCAATGGGAAAATACTGAATCATGAGATGTGATCCTCTGTAGAAGTTTGTCTTTTGGCTGAACAGTAGAAAAAGACGAAATCAAGTTAAGAAAAGGTAGATAAACTTAAGAAATACTTTTAGAGAAACAAGTATGTTGTAGAAAGTAATGTGCATGTCGTCTCTGTATGTCTTCAGCTCAAGCATAGATGCTTCTTTTTGCTGGAAGAGTTTCACCAGCAGTTTTTTTTTCTGTTTTTAGCGAGCACTAAAAATGCTCACTAATGCATTAACAAGAACTTTGGAAAAGTAATGGGAGGTATTATGGAAGGATTAAGAGGAAAAAATGAAAAAGGTACTTAGAAAAAAGAGAGTGGACGGAAGGTCATGAGAATTATAAACTTGTTTATAATTCTGAGCAAGATTTCAATTTCTGGGGAAAAAAAACTCTCTCTCTACCTAAGTACAAGCTAGGGAACTTTGAAACACCTTAATTCCAAAGTTCAAAATATAGGGAGGTGGTTCTTTACTCTTCAAATAACAGGCCTATGGAACTCCTTGCCAAAGAATATTGTGGATCTTAAAAACATACAGGGATACATGGGGCAGAATGAATAGTTTTTTCACAGGAAACCTTCTAAGAGTTAAGGTACATGTGTGAACCACAGGAACATACAGAAAGTCCTCTGAGCTGAAAAAAGTTGGATTCTGTGGGAAGTATCATCCACACTTGGCGTGTTCTTCCTCTTTCCCAGGCATTAGTTTGTGGTCCCTGCTGGATGGAGAATACTAGGCTAGACAGGCCTTTTGTCCAGTATGGCCATTCTGTTACGTTCTTAGAGCTTTTTCTTTATTTTCTGATACCTGTTTGTAGATATATTTAAGATAACATAGACAACATACATTTGTCTAAAAAAATCATATCGAAAAAGCCTATTTTTTTTTCTGTGATAAGTATCATGACATTTGCATAGGCAAAAAGCAGCAGTAATTAGTGGAAACAGGAAACTAACCAGCCACAGTGATGCAGGTTGAGGAACATCTAGGTAGAAAAGAACTGTGAGTAACAGACTGTGCAAGAGTCAACAGTAATGCACATGGATGGGGAGTGAAGACATTGATCCTTCCCTACTGCTAAGGCCTCAAGTGGAGCACTGTTTGAAGTTCTGGAACCATATATCATGAAAGATGGAGAACAACTGAAGAGTCTGAAGGAAAGCAGAGAATGAACAGAGGTCTAACAACATGTGACGTCAGAGCAGAGACTGGAGGAAAAGAAATTGTTTAGTTTGTGGAAAAAATAATAGAGAGAACATAGAGTAACTGGCCTCCAAATTTGTTAAATGCTAGGACAGATGGAACTCCTCTGTAAATAGACATCCTGTGTCAGACAGCAATACTGAGCTATATGAATTTATTAACTTGGATTGATGTTCTATTGGAGATTCTGACACATTTCTCCATTACACATTGTGACGATGTCCAAAGAATTCATGCTTCAATTTCTGTCTGTAAAGTAGAAATTTGACATGTCATTACCTCACATCAGATAAGGCTAGTGATGAATGAATATTGTGTTAATATTTCAGTTGTCTTTCCTGAAAATACTTTTGCCCTGCTGTGCTAGTGCTATTACCATGTGAACTTCCCAGCTTGAGCTTAGATCAGCACAGACCCAGGGCTGTACAAAGCTTATCATTTCTTGAAGAGCTTCCACTCTTGCACTGGCTCATGCAGTCAGGTTGGAAGGGTTTGTGCTAGATCCTTGTGATTTTGAAGAATAGGTTGTGGTTTGCTCAACTATCTCTGTGGATACCATATAGGATGGTCTAAGGCTACTACTCCTTGAATTCAGTCTGGTTTTTAAGATTCTGCAGGACCAGTTTTGTCCTTGTCATCTCCTGGGCAATATCATTATTTCATTTTAGCTGGCTGCCTCCCAGTGAGATCATCTGGAGATATGCACTTGTTTGGCTTAGCACATCTGAGCCAATGGCTCTGAGTGCCTTAAAAAGAAAACTAGTGATGGTTTTGCTGATGGTGATGGCAAAGAAAAAGAACAAAACTAGGACCTGAAATAAGGCTACACATAATGGAATGAAAGATACTGAAAAATTCTCTGTATTCACTCAAGTCAAGAAATAGGGCTTTGAATGTTGAGAGCACATGAATGTGGTAAAGGAGCAGGGGGAGCACAAATAGGATCATTCTAACAATACGTGAAAAGAGTTTGGAAAAACAGGTGAATTTACCTGAAATTCTCTCTTCTCAATCCAGGCCTGGCAGTGTGGAGGGAAAATAGAAGTACTACCCTGCTCGAGAATCGCTCATTTGGAAAGAGCTTACAAGCCTTATTTGCCAGACTTGAGTATCTCTGTGAGACGGAATGCCTTGCGCGTGGCAGAAGTGTGGATGGATGACTACAAGTACATGGTCTACTTAGCATGGAATCTTCCAATGGAGGTTGTGGTGTTCCCCTGTATTTCAGATTGGGATCCATAGTCTAAAAGTGGTCAAATAGAACAAGTGATCATATAACGCAAGGCAAGCTTGAGTGGTTAGGAGATACACTATAAAAAAAAAGAAAAAAAAAAGTTGTTAATATTGATACTTTAATTATTAGTACAGATGGCATCCATCATCTTTGACCTTTCTCTTTTATGCAGTGCTGTATATTCACAGACCAAGAGCTGATAGCTTGTTTAGAAGAACTTATAATCAAACCAATTAACATATATATTTTATCTTTTTAAGTGAAAGAATTAGTTTACCTGGAATCTTTACAAATTTTTATAAAAGAAAATTTCTCTAATGCTCCAGATGTCCCTGAATAGGCAAAAGTGAACCTTGAATAGAACAATAATTACTCTTCATCAAATATCAAGCAACTTCTATTTAAGTGAGTTCTTCTCTCTGGATTTCAAAATTCTGCTTTTATTTTCTTGGAAGAAAAAAGAAGTCTTATAGCATCCTAGAAAGGGTGGAAAAATGCTAATATCAGGAAATTAAGAATTCTGAATTCTCAGTGTTCATATAGTTGGAAGCTTTTCTTTTCCTTTTCCTTTTTTTCTTTTTTTCTATTTTCTTTTTCTTTTTCAATGTCATGCTGTTCTTAATACAATCTACTGCATTGTGAATTAAAACAGGCACCACACATATAAAGTGATTTTTAATGCATTTTGGGGGGGAATAATCCCAGGATTTTGATTTCTCATTTGGCTTGATATTCTTAACCTTCACTGAGAACTGCAAAGTAAACGTTATGAAAGTAACTTTCTGTTTGATTCTTTGTTAGAATTTTTTGTTTTCTTTGTGCTGTACAAGAAATGTCAGCACCATTTTTTGAGTATTAATATCTTCCATGAAGAAGACAAAGCTCATGAAGTTTTACTTTGAAGTATTTATATATCTTTGTTAAATGAGTATACTCTCCTACTGCCTTCTGTTTTCTTGAACAGATAATTGTAAATTATCTATTGTAATTGTAAAAATTCTAATATATACTAAAATATATATGTCATGCTAAAATATATAGCCTAAATTAATACATTAAAACAATCCGCTTCCCTTTCCCATTAATCAACTTCTACTGAAAGCATTTTGAACTCTGCTTGAACTATTTCTTTTCATCAGAAATATTCATCATCAGAAATGAAGGTGTTGATAGCAAGAAAAGTAGTATCTTTTTCACAGTGGATTAATTTCTGCCCTTGAAATAGTTTTGTTTATTTTAAACAATCAGATTTGCTCAAGCTAGTGCTGTTAATGAGCTCTCTCTCCTTTTTTTTCACCTTGATCTACTTTTTGTGTCTCTGTAAAACAGGGAAACTACTACTGCCTACCCATGTCTAATTCTGATATTCTTTACATCTATGAAGTCATGTTATTTCTTCAGTAGCTTATTGGAACTTCAGACAAAACATGTTCTGAATTTCTTACGTGGTGTTCTTCTAGAATCCTGGAATAGACTTTGGAGATATTTCTTCCAGAAAAGAACTAAGGAAAAAAATGAACTGTAAAAGCTTTGACTGGTACATTAAAAATGTTTACCCTAATTTAGTAGTTCTGCACAACATTGTTGCCTACGGAACAGTAAGTACTGAGTCTCCTTATTTCAAATATGGAACAATTAATTAACTCCAGTGTTATAAAGAGCTGTTGTCAACAATTCTATGGTTTGAGTAAAGTCTGTGATATAATTTTTTTAGAAATGCTTTCTTACTCGTATTTGTTGCCACTCTAGAATCTCTAAAACTTGTTATTTTTTATGTACTGATGGGAGCATAAAAGTTGCTTGGGAAAGTGCATAATATGGATTGTTTTATTGCATGTAAGGCTTACTAGGTGAGGAACAAGAATGGATCAATATCTTCTAGTTATGCTGAGTGTTTGATTTCTTTCTTATTTGTTCTATGATAATCATTTCTGCGAGGTAGTTGGATGTTCTTTTCTGACTTCTGATTTGATGCAGAGCTCTGAATAAAATAGCTTTGTTCGCGGGAGAGTTACAAAATTACTGGTGAAGTGCTGGAAACAGGATAGCTGTTCCTTACAGTAAATTTCCTGTTTCATCTTCTAGATGAAAAACACGTTGAAAGAAGATATCTGTATTGATCAGGGTCCTGTTCCTGGAAATACACCAATTATGTATGGTTGTCATGCATATTCACCACAGGTAATGCAAACTTCAGATGTGAGCCATTACCAAAATTTAACTTCCCATGGGGCTATATGAAATGAGCATTTCAAAACTCTCTGTGCTATTTAGAGGGGAAGATAAGCCTTTACTTCAGTAAATTCTGCAGTTCTGTCCCCATCCCCACCAAAACAAGTGATAGCAGGGGAGGTTCCTGTGGAGATCTAAGTAGGAGGCTTTTGGTTTAGCCTTACCAAAAAGGTAAGACCTCATGTTAATATTGACTGATGTTTTTGATTAATAGAAGATCAATGGACCGAATAGGAGAGATGCTGAGCATTCCTCACACCTTGCTGCCTGTCCTCTCAGAAGGAGGAGAGATGAGGTTTACCATTCAGCTGCAAATACCTTACTTTTGTTACAGTCAAAGGAGAAAGATGCTGTCCCTTGTAGGGGATCAAATTCATCCTGGTGAATGCTGGTTCTGTACAGTCAAACTCACTTACTGTGAGTTCCGGAACCCTATGAGATTTCCTTGCTATTTTAATTCATTGACAATGGTGTTACCTTCTCTTTCAGCATGTCTTTTATCACAGCACTGGAGAAATATACGTAGGAGGTTTGCGTGCCCGACTGAATATGGTTGATCGATGTCTAACTGACTCTGGGAGTGGAGACCTGCCAGTTTTAGAGCAATGTGACACAGCTTTGAATAAAGGCCTGAACATGTACTGGGATTTCAAGCAAGTAGGTACATTTCTATATTCACATTTCAGTAAGCTTTCTGATTATGAGGAATCCTGAACAGTTTCCTTGCAAAAAGGTTTACTTCTGAATAGGGTTGCTTCAATTTCAGGACTTGCATGTTAAAGTGGAAGAGCTAAGCTGAACTCAATGAATTTGCAAGGGTGTGTGACCCTTGCAAACAGACCTGTTAAAGAGCAGGGGACAGTCACATATGACCTGATTGACCTATCGGAATTTAACCCGTTCCCATACATTATCTGAGCTAGAAGCACTGATTTGTACACCCGTCTTTCTTGGTGGAATTAAGTGGCTTAATCTAAAGCCTTTTATGTGGGCAGGTGAAAAATTCTCACATGCTCATTTAGCAGTCAGGAAATGTGCAAGACTTATGTGTCTCATATTTTTGATGGTCAGACCATAAATTATGAACTCTCTTTGCCACCATCTGTCTTCCCAACCTCCTCATGGGACAAATTTGTTCTGGGGAAAGAGCAGCAGGCTGGTCTCCATGTCCTGAACACTTTCTGGAACCATCTTTAGAAAAAGCATCTTAGCGTAGAGGTCTGTGTTAGGAATCGGGCCGGGCTCACCCTTTCTGGGCTCAGGCTAATGATAAAACTGTCCAGTGAGTGCATAGTTCATTTGTCTGCATTTGTGCCATATTTGTGGCAGCTGACACTGACAAACTTAAGGTTCTAAATGATAATCTCATATTCTGTTTTCGTTGTCTCTTCCTTGCGCTTGCTCAGTTGGCAGATGCTGCAGCAGGATAAATAGGCAGCAACAATGGAGAGGAGAGGTCAGACAGGAAGCCATGAGACTTTTCCCTTCTCAGGCAGTTCAGATCTCATCGGTTTGTACAATTAAAAAGTAATTAATCTTACATATAAACTGTGGGCATGTTTACTGTAACGACCTCTCAGTAAAATACTAGACAGGAGACAAATCTTGGGAGAGTGACAAATCTTGGGAGAGTCTAGGGTTGAACTGGTAAAAGACAAGAAACAAATAATATGGCTCTATACAGTCTCAAGAACATAAATTTTGATAGCAGAGTTCTTTTCTGGTCTGTAACCCCTGAGCTTAGCAAAAGGTGAAGATATGTTTCTGAAAGATTTTAGACCCACCTTAAAAGTAAATCTTCAGTTCTTTGTGTGTGTCAAACATCACTAGAGTAAAACAACTGAAGCCTGTTAAGATCTTGTTGGTTCTGTAGCCCAGCCTATTATAAACATCATTATTTCCAACATGATGAGTGGACTTAGTCACACCCACCCTATTCATATTAGTTTACATTGAAATACTAACAGAGATAATAGGAGAATATTCTCTTGATCTTTTATTACCCCTTTTCTTGCAGAACCTGGTAAAGTATAAAAATTACTAAAATGACTTTTGAACTGTAAAAAACTCCACAAAACAGAATTTAAAAAACCCTCAGAAAACAGAAACAGCGTAAGTTTGTAAATATATTTTCATAAATTTGGAGATTTCCAACAGGTGTCATGCTTCACTAGCATGAAGAAAGTGCAAAACTTTTCTTTCCTGTCTGTGACTTGCATGAATTCATCAGATTATTTGTAGAGGCCAGGAGAATTACTTCTGAACTGAGCAGCACATTTTTAAGCCCATTACTTTTCTTGTATTTTGAAATTTTGATAGCAGAGATTTTTTCTTGTCTTTAGTCTGGTCTGTAACCACAGAACTTAGAAAAAAGTGAAGATATATTTCTGAAAGATTTTAGACCCACCTTCAAAGTAAATCTTTGGTTCTTTGTGTGCGTCAGACATCACTAGAATAAAACAACTGGTTGTCTAACAAAGCCTGTTGGTTCTGTCGCCCAGCCTATTATAAACATCATTATATCCAACATGATGACTTAGTTACACACACCCTGTTCCCAGTATTTTGCATTGAAATACTAACAGAGATAAGAGGAGAATATTCTCTTGATCTTCTATTAACCCTTTTCTTGCAGAACCTGATAAAGTATAAAAATTACTAAAATGACTTTTGAACTGTAAAAAATCCACAAAACAGAATTTAAAAAACTCTCAGAAAACAGAAGCAGAGTAAGTTTGTAAATATATTTTCATAAACATTGGAGATTTCCAAAAGCTGTCATGCTTCACTAGCATGGAGAAAGTGCAAAACTTTTCCTTTCTGTCTGTGACTTGCATGAATTCATCAGATTCATTTGTAGAGGCCAAGAGAATTTCTTCTGAACTGAGCAGCACTTTTTTAAGCCCATAGCTTTTCTTGTATTTTCCTTCTTTTTGTAGGGATCAGAAGTAATCAACAGAAACACTAGAAGGTGTCTTGAAATCACAGAAGACAATCAGGCTTCATACAGACTTGTGATGCAGGCCTGCTCAGGACAAAGGTGGAATATTCAACATACTCTTAAGGGCTGGGGAAAGACCAAAGATCTGGATCAGAAGACAGAGCATTCAAAGCATTGAGTGAAGGATCTTGATCTATTAAAATTATTATGCTTATTAAACTGGAAGCAGCAGTTTGAAGAGTTTGTTTACACAAGAATTTACAATATACTAGCCACTCACTCACAATGTACTAGCTACTTCCGGCAATCACAAGATATGACTCCAAAGTTCCACAAACTCTGGTATCTGCCAGAGTTTCCTCAGGTAGGAGTGGGATAGCCTTTACTTCTAGAAGTGTTTTAGCCTAATTTAGCATAATGAGTTCTTTATGTTCTTTGGAAGTGACTATCTCTGCTCATTGATGGTATAAGCCCTCTAACTTTCTAAATCAGGCATTTCAGATATGTATCAAAATTTAAAAGGAATGAATGTGAGTCTAAGGCTTCCTACCATACAGAGCTTACTAAAAAAAAATGGACCATTTGTCTTTTTCTAGGTTGTGTGTAATCAGTTCAAAAAAATCTTGTCAGGATGTGTTTATAGTAGAAGGTGAAAAGAAATGCATTCTTCTTCTGCTTGTTTTATGAATCCATTAGGTATGAATATTCATCTCAGTTACGTTTATTAGGCTGGGAAGTACCACACTAAAGTGGTTTTAAAGTTGTTTTGTTCTAGCTATTTAACAACCCGGATAGAATTCAGTCAAACCTTTGGAAACAAGGGGATCCCACTCAATCCTTTCTGCAAATGAACACAAGTCCAATGCCAAACTGTGTATGCGTCCAAGAAAATCAGTAAAGTATTCCAGTAATTGCTGAAGGGAGATAACTTGTGTCCACGTGAGGCCTTCCAGGTAGTTATACTGTGCATTCTTGTTCTCTGTTTTAGAAACAGGGTTAGGTGGAATTGGCTGTTCTGCTCCTTAGAGTAACCACTCCTTTGTTGAATGAAACTCCTGTAAAATAAACTTCACTGAAACCATTTAGAGTTTTGGCCTTGAGTAATTTTACCATCAACTGTGCCAAATATTTTATCAGCATAGAAAATGGGTTCAGGTTTTGTTTGAATAAAATCTTGTGAACTGTTGTGAACTGTTGTGAACTCCTAATTTCTCTATAAATTTGATGTGGATAATTTGGCTCTGAAATTCAGGACTACCTGGACAAGCTCTTAAAACAATCTTAGGTTTCTTAGGGCTTGTTCACTTGCCTTTTTTTGGTTGTTTTGTTCAAAAAGTTATTGGCAAAAACATAACATTTTGATCAGACTTCAATTAAATTATAAAAATCAACTGTTGTTTACATATCCTTGGCTAAAGCAATTAACATTACAGAACAGGGAATCCCCCACACAGTGGGGATTTTGCTGGTACCATTGAGATCATAATTTATCCTTCTACTGCTGATGGTGGTGATTAAGTAATTCACTTAATTATTTTTCTATCTTAATGCAATAATAGAATCAAAATATTGCAGACATTTGGACAAATTTGTTTTGAAATTAGAGCTTGTAAAACATTAAAATGTTTGGATTTTCTTTTTCCAAATGTACAGACTTTAGTTAAACATAAGCGTCAGCACTGAAACAAAATGCTCCAGTGTTATATCAAGCATATGAAGCATTCTTAGCATATATCAAAATGCCAGGTATGAGCAGTTTTAATTTTCTGAAGCCCTTCCAGAAACTTTTTGGCTAATTTTTTTTTTTTAATGAGGAAAAAAAAAAAGTAGCCGTAGGAAAGGAACTCCATATTTAGACTAGTGCCTTCTAGTGAGTCTTGATGAGACACAAATAGCAACTTAATGGATTTTATGCTGCAAAATGCTTTGTTCTCCCTAGTAATAACTTTCCATTCAGAAATTCAGCCTGGAGAAGAGAAGGCTGAGGGGAGACCT
>VZSV01000092.1:2927959-2948535 GCA_013398735.1 Nothocercus julius | reverse complement strand
GATGATCTCTAGAGGTCCCTTCCAACCTTAAGCATTCTATGATTCTATGATTCTATGAAATTCACTACAAAATGAAGTGATTGGTGCATGATTCATTGACAGGTCAACAATGTTGGTAGGATTAGAAGGTGTATATCAAGGGGTATCTTGAGAAGGAAGCTATAACTAATGATATGGCATAATGAGTGGAATGTCTTCATTGAGCTGAAAACCAGTCTTCACCTGAGCCTTCAGAAATACACACTTCAGCTCCTGCAAAATAAGAATGCTGCAGTACCATTTGTTATACAGAGGTACACAGGTAATATACAATAACATAAGCAGGTGTTTTTAATGGGTGTATAGCCCCAAAGGAATGGACAGCCTAGATTCATAGTAAATATAATCAAAATGACCAAGGTATATACTACTGTTTAAGGCCGCACCAAGGATACAGACCAGGAATGCTGCTTTCTTTGAATTTGTGCTCTAGCAAACTTTATTTTACCACATATGCAATAGGAGTCCACCTTAAGAGGAGGAATTAAAGGAGGAAAAGAGTTTCTTCTGTAATGTCTGGGAAAATAGGGAAAAGAAGAGGCCTGGAGACCAAAACTGTTTGAAGACTGCTAATTACCAATCTCTTTTAGGGGAAAAGAAATCAGGGGGCAACTATTATTTTATCTGTCATCAGCGGTTTAATTTATTTCTGACCAGCCACAGAGGGGTGGAACTGTATTAATCAATAAATAAATAAATTTAAAGAAACAACCTGACTTTTTTTCATTTGCACTTTTATGCCTGACTATTCCCACAAAAATTAATTTCCTCAATTTCCCCCTCTTTGTGGAACTTGCCCTTTTGAATCATTACATTTATGTGTTATCATTGGGATATAGCTACCTACTCAATTAAAAGGAATACAAATGGACAAGTGGACAAGTTTTAACCAAATAATTATTATAAGTTTATGCCCAGAATATGGTTGCCTATGTATAAGAAAATTTGATAGAAGATTTTTTTTCAGAAAGTTGGATGATTTACTGTTGCCTTCATCAATTCTCCAATGTGTGTGTCCCTATCACAACGAAGCTTTACCTGACTGAAGCAAGGAGTTTAGCCAGTAGCGCCATCCAAGGAGAGTCCAAGGAGAAAGGCCTGGACTGAAATGTCAAGCTGTTCAGAGTGTATAAATGGAGAAAACATTTGAAGGTGAGCACTACATAGCCTAGAGATATCTAGGGGTACATTGGCCTAGGGAGAGGTCAGGCACCCGATACTCCTCATGACTTCTTAGTGAAAAAACGATCAGTGTTGATAGTCTGCGATGCTTGCCTTGAGCAACACCTGCCCCCAAGCCAAAGGAGTGCACGTGTGTGGAGAACAAGGTGCGCTCACTGTTGATGATTTGCTCTCTGATCGCTTCCAAGAGCAAAAGGGGCCTGAGGGTGAAAGCTTTCGATGCCTGTGCTGAGCCAGAGCCAGAGGCACGAAGGACTCTCCTCAGTCCCCGCTAACTCAGGGCAACTTGTGTGTGGATCCCTGTATTCAGGTATGGACATCCACAGCCCTCACGGCATCTGGAATTGGACATGTGTCACTACAGATGGAGGGGGATCAGTAGCTGTGAGTGCATTGGCCTAGGGATATGTCGGGCAGCCAGTACTCTTCATGGCCCATTGGTGAAAAGAACAGTTAATGTCGATAGTCTGCAACACCCCCCTTGAGCAACATGGGCCTCCGAGTCAAGCGGGGGGAAGGCCTGCAGAGAAGAAACAGATTTGGGGCCTATGGCTAGGTTTTGACGTCGATATGCTGATATTGGTGCCTATGGATATGTGCAGAATTGGACAGGCATCGATGGTGCTTGATCCTGAGAGCAAGCGCTCACTGTCGATGCAAACCAGGCCTGGGAGTGAAAGCTTCCAATGCCTGTGGCGAGCCAGAGGCACGAAGGGCTTCCATCAGCCCTGAAAACTTGTGGCCCCTTGTGCATGGATCCCTGTATGTAGGTATGTTAATCCGCAGCCATCGATGCATCTGGGAATGGAGATATATCGCTACAGACAGAGGCGGATCGCTTACTTGGGTGCGTTGGCCCTGAGATATATCGGCCAGACAGTACTCCTCATAGCCCATTGGTGATGGTGATGGTGTTGGTGTTGATAGTCTGCAACAGTTCCCTTGAGCAACATGGGCCTCCGAGTCAAGTGAGGGGAAAACCTGCAGAGAACAAGCAGATTTGGGGCCTATCGATAGGCTTCAATATCAATATATCCATATTGGACCCTATCTATAGGTCCTGAATTGAACAGACATCAATGCCACTTGATCCTGAAAGCGAGCGATCACTGTTGATGCCCTTTGATGGCTTCCAAGAGCAAAAGGGGCCTGAGGGTGAAAGACATCAATGATTATGTCAAACCAGAACCAGAGGCACGAAGGGCTCCTGCCAGACTCAATAACTCGTGGCACCTCATGTGTGGTTCCTTATAAGTAGGTATGGAAATCCACAGTCCTCAAGGAGTCTGGAAAAGAAGAGGTATCACTGAGGAGGGCTCTCAGTAGATCTGGGTGCACTGGCCTAGGGATACGTCAGGCAGCCGATACTCCTCATGGCCCATTAGTGAAAAAATTCATTGGTGTTGATAGTCTGTGATGCTTGCCTTAGGCAACACATGCCCCCAAGTCAAAGGGGTGCATGCCTGAGGAGAACGAGCAGATTTGAGGCCTATCAATAGACTTCGATATCCACATATACAATATATATTCAGTTTTTTTGTTCAATTCGTGTGACAGAACCTAATTTGTTACTCTTTTGCTCTGACACTAAATGTGCTTAACAATGGTGATGATAGCAGCAGACACAATAAAGAGTTTCCCTCCGAAACAATCCGTAACAACAGTGCAAGCCTGCAAATTTCCGAAGAGGTCAAGGATTCATCAATCACACGGGTCCGAGCAGACTGAAGCAAAGGCTGCATTCAGTAACTGCCTTCTCTGTGTCTTTTGTCAGCAGGGCACCAACCCCATTCAGCAGTGGGGCCAGTTTTTTTCTGGTCTTTTGCTACTGGTTTATTTGAAGAAGCCCCTTTTACTGTCTTTGATATCCCTTGCCAGATTTAATTTCAAATGGGTCTTACCCTTCCGCATTGCATTCCTGTATACTCCGAGAGCATTCATATATTGCTCCCGGTTGGCCTTCTCCGCATTCTATATACTTCCTTCTTCTGTTTGAGTTTTGCCAGGAGCTCCTTGCTCATCCATGCAGGTCTCCTGCCCTCTTTGCCTGACTTCTTACTCATAGAGATGCGTTGATCTTGAGCCTGGAAGACATGATGCTTGAATATCAACCAGATCTCTTGGACCACCTTTCCTTCTAGGGCCTTAACTCATGGGTTCCTGAGACCACCAAAGCTTGTTCTCCTGAAATCCAGGGTTGCAATCCTACTTGTTGCCCTGCTTCCTCCTTGCATGATCCTGAACTCTTTGATCTCATGGTCATTGCTGTCAAGGCTGATCCCAACCTTCACATCTCCAACCAGTCCCTCTTTGTTTGTTAGCACAAAGTCCAGCAGCACACCTCTCATTATTGGCTCCTCTACCACCTGTGTCAAAAGTTATCACGCACAGCGCCTCCTCAATCTGGAGAGCACTAAACCTGTAACTCAACTGCCAGTCTTCAGGAGGAGTAATCACCTTTCTGCTCCTATGAGAAGTGACGAGAAGAAGTGGCTGCCTTTTGCACGGCTATGATGTATCATTTTATACAGCGCAGTGCCCTCCAGCATCTCCTCTGCTGTGCAAGGCTAGAACTCTTGCAGCTGCATGGTCTCCAAGAATACACTATCTTCTACTTGTCTTCACAGATGCTACAAAGCCTGCTGACTTCCTCCCATAACTCCTTTACATGTCAACACAATTCATCCACAACAGCCTGCCTTCTGCAGGAGAGCTGACTGCCAGCCCAGACCTCATGGAGAGATCCTAAGTCATTCCTGCAGTGTGAGTCCTCTAGAGCTGTACCTGCTGCCAGAGGGCCTGCCTAGGTCAACGCCTCTGACACAGCTGATGCAGCTGATGACTCAAACAGCTACTGGGGAGCGTGCTCTGCAGCATATTATGACCATCCCTGAGGAAGCATACACTCTCTCAATCTTCCCGAAGGGAAAACTCTACAGCTGCTTCAGGCAACCTCTTCTAGAGTAGCACCTGGGGTTCAAAATAGTTTCCTAATTGTCTGACCAAGATTTCACTACTGCATAAGTGACTTGCTGTGTTTTGCAGGCTATATTCCTGTTGAAACATTCCAGTAAGACATATTTCCCATCAGTTTGACACCATTATCTCAGCTTGCAATCCATTCCACACCTCAAATCCTTTTGTGAGGCTCTCCACTAGTCACATGCTCTTTCAATATCTGCAACCATGGGTACAGAGAGATGTAGGCTTGCAGTGTATCTTTGATATTACTTCATGCTTACACCAGTTAATTCCTATAAAGTTTAATATTGTGTTTGTGATAAATTTCTAGTTGGTTCAATATTATGTATGATTGCGTATCTTAATCATACTATGCAGAAAAATGTGTTTGCCTTTTGAACATACATCTGTTCCTAATGAGATTTTTAATCATTACTCATACATTTTACATGGTGGCACTGAGCTGGTTGTTAAATAATTTGGTTACAAACATCAACAAACGAAAAATTTCAAGAGAAATACCCTTACAACTCATTTTGTCCAGCGGCTGATTATCTTTTAATCCTTTGTTTGTTTACCTCACTATCTTTTTTCATGTAATTATTGCTCATGCTCTTAGAAACATTAAAACATAAAATAAAATCTTCAAGAACTGGAAAGGACTTTACACAGTTCTGTACTTGGGTTCTTGTTGTCTGTGATGCAGAAGATGCTGTGTGCTTTAATTTTCTTCACCTTGGGATCATGGCTGATATATTAAAGTTTAATTAGTTTAATTAAAATGGTGGGAAGGGCATAGGGCTTTGAGAGCTTTGATTATTTTTAATGAGTATTGGACAATATTTATGAAGTTAGGATGGGATATCATGATCTTGCAAGGGCAAAGAAAATATGCGTGTTTCTGGCTGCACAGGTAACAAGATAATCAGATTTATGATTGGTAATTCTCTGTAACTGTAATTAGACTGATATTAGACTACTGGTATATTTTTGACATTTTATTTTGATAATGCTTTTTATTTTAAAATTATTTTTACTTTAAATGTTTGATATGTGCTTGGGAGGGTGTTTTGCCAAATCAATGGTGCTGGCAGGGGGAAGGTGACAGAAAGAACCAGGCACCAGGCAAACAGTCGTGTTTACTATTAATATGAAATAATACAGAAATGAAAGGATACATCTAACAAAGCAAGAAGCTTATTATGAGCTGGGTTTTAACAACAGACAAAACAAGCCCGGTAATGCACTTAACCATTACTATACAAGCAAGAGAATAGCGATTAAGAGAAAGATACCTCATCAGTTGCCTAAATACATTACCATCATCCAGATCCGCAATCGCTGGGGATCTCCTGTTGCAGCGAGGATTTGGAGAGCCTTCCTGGCAACTGGGAGGTCCAACGTGGTGCGTCCACCCGTAAGTGAGGTCTCCAAAGTCGCAGTAAGAGGGTCCAGCTTTTATAGAGTCAAATCAGCAAATTATGATAACTTGCATTTTCTTTGTGAGCGGTATCCTCTGGTGTGGCATACTTTCCCTCTCATCTGGGATCGGGACTTGGCCAGAACCCAGGCCTCAGATGGGAAGATTTCCTTCAAGGTCAAAAACACTTGCACGAGAGCCTGCAAAAGCTACAATTTTATCAACCGACGAGCAGGGTGGCGTAAGCAGTCTGGCAGGCCTACGTGTGAGTTAGCATAAGCAATTTACAGGCGTGTTCTGTGTGTTTCTACAAAGGCAGAGCTGGGTTCAGCTGTAAGTCAACCTTACTTGGTTCAGGCCCTAGCACTACAGAGGGTAAGCATGACAATGAGTGATACTATGATGTAAGTAGAGATGTTATTGTGGGCTCAGAAATATTCTGATTTGTTAATGAATAGGACAAATAAATGACTTGTTAATAAAGGAGGTATTAAACTGTGATTCAGTGTTAATTCCCCAAACAATTCTTTGGAATTCTTGTTCCTTTTGTTGTTTCTTATGTGTTAGGGTTGTGCATATGTAAGAAAACATATCAGTATGCTTTATTATTCATTCTGAAATTGACTTCTAACATTAATTTTAGTTATCATGCCTCTGTTTCAGGACAGTGTAAACACAGCTTCCAGCAATGGTTACATTCTGTTTAGAGGCATAAACCTAAGAAACAAAATAGAAATGGCCCTTTTCTTTAGTAACTGTTGACTGATTATGAAGTCTGTTTTCTCAGTGAGTATCCTGGCAAGGCTCTTCCCATTATTTTCAAGGAAGTCATATGAATTTATTTGCTTTGTAACCTTTATGGCTCCATCAGACTAGGCTGGCTGAGAAGCAACTGGAAAGAATGCTGGATCAGGTAGATGCATGCAATAACCTGCACACAGACTCTGGATCCGCAGCTGTCATTTCCTGAAGAAATCAACCCCCACAAAATTACTGTATGTTTAATACACTTTCTGTTTTATGTTACAAAGCATTTCTTTAATTTCAGTTGTAGACTTGTATCCAGCATTTTCACTTTTACAAAGCTTATTACAAACTTACATTTTTATTTAATTGAACAAAAATATTTTTTTTCCTAAGCATACTTTTCAGTTCAATCTGTCTGATTTACTTTATATAAGCCAGTAAAGGTTGGATCAGCCGTCTTGGTTTTAGGAATATTTAAATCGTTGTTCTTAACAGTTCTACAGCTAATATCAGACTGCAATAAAATTATAAACTTTTGTTGAGTAAGAAAGCAAGATGGCATGCTAGAAATGATGAATTGAAGATTCAGAAGCCAGAAGAAAATGATCCTAAATAAATATAACATTTTAAGACTTTAAATATAATATTTTAAGACTTTAAATATAACTTGTTTTATATACAGGTCTCGGGCCTTCTCTTCAGGGCCTGAATTGTGTTTTCTAAAACTCAAGGCTTACCTGATAGGAGATTTGCGTGATTTTTTTTCCAGAAAACAAAACAAAATGAAACAAGTAATAAAAAACACACATATACACAAAATAATGAAGACAAGGCTGCAGCTCTGCCATAATGAAGGCTATCAATCAAGTGAGTGTATTATATGCTTGGGAAAATGGCATGAAGCATAAGAGCCTGTTCTGGCCTGCTGTGAAAGGGTGGAAGACCATGCATTCAGAAGAGGTGACTTCCTATCCACAGCGCCAAGAGGGAAGAAACTTAGGAGACCAGTATTGTTCCCTCATTTCTGTTTGGAAAGAATTAATTGGTTCACAATGAAATGGAGGCTGCACACATAGACAATCAAAAGTGAAGAACTTGTGAGTGAATGAAAGAGCTAAGTTGACACTGTATCTGTAGTTTTGCAAGTATGATTTTCCATCCTGTTGCTTCTTTTGAGTTGTGGACACCTTTATATAATGCATATACAGCACTACTTTTTGTTTGTTTTTTTGTTTTTTTTTTTGTGTCTGTGATGGTAAGATTCAGCATTTGTCTGTAAGAACATCAATATTTTATTTTGCCTGCATTTGTGAAAATGACCTCATGTAATGCATATATCACTTCATGCTGCTTGCTGAATGTTGCCAGGTTGCATATCAGGGTAATAATTTTATCCATATTTTAAATATTAATGTCATGCACTTCACAGCTCGACTCCATCTTAGGAGCCATTTCCAGACCCACAAAGCTGCTAGGAAAAGAAAAATGTATATTTTCTGTGTATATAAATGTGTCTTCACATTTTGTGTAATTCTTCCTTATTAAGAACTTGGATTTAGAAGACTTTTTGCCAGTCTACACAGTGAAGTTTGCAAAGCATCTAATGTCTGTGGTCATCAGTATTGGATACCACTTTTATTGCCATGTCTAAACAGAGGAAAGAAGTACCTGCACTTTCAAAACACAGGCTAAATGGATATAAAACTGACACAACTGATTTGAACCTCAGGTACCTTTTATTATTAATACTCTCCTGACAGTTAAAACAGGGATAAAGCAGCATAGGTAATATAGGAATGTCCTGACCTGATAATGTAGCTGCTCTGTATCCATTGCCATGGTCATACTCACATCAAATTGGATAGGGTGCACTCTTAATTGTGCAGGTCCACACCTCTAGCATATTTGTACAGGCTGTCCATATTCCCTGTGAGGAAATCCAGGACATTCTTTATGCTACCTCTATCTGAATTTTTACGTTGAGTAGTCTTTCTGATTTCTGTTCAAAGAAATAATTGCTCAATCTCTAGGAAACCTACCTCTGAAATGAAGTGAAATGTCCTATTATATTTGAATTGTGTCACTGATATTTCTTGCCATTGCACATTCAATATCCTGGTGCAGGACTGTGGTAATACAAGGCTTGCATTATGCTGACCTGGAATGTGTCTCTTTGCAGGTACTACTGTGCACTTCATTCTACTCAAGGTACAAGACACCAAACGGTTTAAGTGCTCCAGAACTCTTTGGCGAGTTCAAAATTGAAGTGTAAGGATGCAAATTATCAGAGCACTATACAGGGCAGAGCTATTGTGATCCTGTGGACTTTGTGGGATATAGAGTGTGGTGCTCAGGTCTGAGTGTTACTTAACAGACCTGAGTAAAGTTCTCAGCTAACCTTCTTAAAACTGGTAGTGATCTGAATTTTGAAAAGTTTCTTGTATATTCAAGTTATCACATTTTTATATGCTTTTTTTTTAAATTTCTTCTTGTTTCTCTACTTCTTTTTTGTCCCCTTTCTCTCCTTTTTCTTCTTTTATGCATTCTGTTTTCTCTCCTCTATTATTTCTCCTTTCTTTTCTTTTACCTTTGCCCTTTCCAGCCTCTGTGTTTGTTCCAAATATTATATTACTTCTGCAGGTCCCCACTGTAGGCCTGCGGAGACCGTTGTGACCTCACTGAGTCATTTCCTGAAGCAGAAGGGCAGAGACTATCACCTCTCCTTGTCTTTATTATCTTTTCTGGGCTGAAACCTTGTGGTGGTGAGTGGGCCTGGATGGATCCATGGATGGGCTCTGTATTAAGAATAGTTCTTTTATCCCCTTCTCTTTGAAAGTTGTTCAATAACTTCATAGCTCTTCATAGCTGATGGTTAGAAACTTATCCCAAATTTTCAGCCCACATTGTTCCTTGGTTAGTATAAATAAACAGACCGTATGTTCTTCTGTCAATATTGTCTTTTGGCTTCAAAGTTCTTCCTCCTTTTTTATATTTACCCACTTGGGAAAACAAAGAAGCAATCATATGCCCCTTTCAATTTCATTCTTTTAGACTAAATAAAAGAGACATTATTTTAGTCTCTTTTCATATGATCAGCCATCTTCTCTACTGGTAATCTATTTACTTTTGCTCTGCTTCTGTTACAGTTACAGTTCAGCCTCCTCAAACAGTGGGATTATATTTCTGCACAGTATTTCAAAGCAAAACTTATCAATACCTACTGGAAAGTAATTTTCACTTTACTATTTCCTGGAAATACTTTTCTTGATGCATTCTAGACACATATTAGCTATTTTAATAGGCTTGTCCTGCTGGTGTCTCATAATCATCCTACAATCAAGCATGATATGAAGTCCTTCTCATGTTCTTTTTTTTCCAGACTGCAAAAATGTAGTAGAAAGGAGAAATTTCTATTTGTCTCTAACTATGTGCTCTTATTCTTCATACTGTTGGATTTAATTCCATTTCTAAGATTCAATTCTCCAGCTTACCCAGTTCCTCATATATGATTTCCCAATCTCTTTCTCAAGAAACCTCATTGAAAAACCAATGACTTAACTCTTAGCCAAATAAATAATCATTGTAGAAGGTCCTTAGTTTCAGCTCTAAGTATTTTTGACACAAAGGAAAGAAAAAAAAGGCATCTCCTCTTGCTCCCTTCATCTACAAGCAGAATGCTTTAGGCAAGACACTCTTTGTAATAAAGCTAAAAAGGCACAAATGTACTTAAAAAAGAAAAAAAAAAAAAGTGCAGGAAAAATAGGGGACCCCTGGCTTCTGCAGCCCAAAGCTCCAGGACAAACAATGTGACCTCTCTCAGGCTAAAAGGCAGAGGGTTTCCTGCTTACTGGGAGCTCTCCACAGCTGAAGCTAATGAGGTTTTGGATCTGTCTTTTACGGTACTGTAAACTGTGCTTTGCTTGAGCCTCTGAGGCATCTTGGAATAAGATGAGGGAGGATTCAGATTTTGTCAGCAAAATTTTTAACTTCAAAATAAAGAAAAAAAAAATCACTGAAAAAAAGCAAAGCTTTCCACACAGGGAATTTTGCCTTGTAAAAAGTTGCAGTGAAGGAATACACTCCCATGGTACTTCATTTGGCTTGTCATTTAGCAATTCTCCCTTCTTTTTTTTTCCAATGTTAACATAACCATCCGTCTTCCTTTGCTTTCCCCTCTTCCTTGCTGCAGGGTTAGATACAATCCCCATTGCAATGAGATGATGAAAAATCGTGTGCTCTCAGATGAGTTCTGAACAAGCAATCACAAGCCATCTCTTCCTGACGAAAGGTATCACAGAGAAGGGAATGCCATTCCTTGCATCTGGTAGGTACAACACAGAACACGTATAGAGTGATACCTGGCTTGCACTGTTTGTTCACTTCAAAGTTCAGAAAGGGCCCACTGCAAATGGATGAAACGCAAAGTAATACCCCAAAACACACAAGCTTTAAGGAAATATTGGGAAAACCAATTCCCAATATTTCACTGCCGCACTGCCCTGCATTCTCAGACAGTTCATTGCTGCTCACCTGAATTCTTGAGGAACCCAGAGATTCACCTTTCTCTCTGAAAGACACTCTTGTGTTTTTAGAGCTTTGAAATAATTGAGATTATAAGGAAAATGAAGCAATATAATTAAAATAGTTCAAAAGGTCATTCCCATGTTGCCCGTTCTATCAATAGTTCCGCAATTTCTTTGGCTCAGGGTGGTAAGTGTGGTAGGAGAAGAAAACTGGGTAAGAGAACATGTACCTGACTTGCACAGGAAACAGGCTCTCCCAGTATGGTTAGATACTGATAGTGAAATAGATTTGAAGTCAAGAAGACAAAAAGTACATTCAGTACCAGTATTAGAGATCTGCCTGGATGCCGTATAAGACTGAAAAATTGAACAAATCACAGTCGTTATTTGGATATTCAAGTTCACATGCCAGAAAGAAAGCTTTAATTCAACATGCAGAAACATTATGAAAAAAATCTTTTGCACTTTAAAATACATTTTTAGGCTCTAAATACATTTTTAGGACAGAAATTTTGAGCTGTTCAGTCGAAGGGAGCTAAAGATGATTGTACTTGAAAATTCAGCACATTATTTAGCTGCTGAGCTTCAAGAGCACTTGGAAAAATGCTAACTCTCCATTTGTAATATTAAAGAATAAAGAACAGGTGACTCTGCTTGAAAAATTACAAGTTCTTGATTTGGAAATTCCAGCTGATAGTCTGCCTGTGGACTAAGTTCTGCCAAAACTTTATTTGAACAAGGTATTAAAGAATATTTTCTGAAAATACCTTATGCAGGATCTACAGAAATCATGTGTTGATTGATGATATCTCTAGATGAAATGTAGATGTAAGTAGAATTTAAAAGCAATGCTGTTTGCTTTCAGGACTCCTACGCACTTACGCTTCTTATTCTCTGTACTGTGTTTTATTCATAGATAGATACCTAATATACCAATATTGCAAACAAATAGTGGAATCTCATGAGAATAGCTATTAGCTGTTAACAGAGCTGTTGAAGTGACGAAGTGTTCTGTGAAAATTCTGAAGTTGAGAGATATGTAAGCTTCTTCTGACAGTATTTTATAATGACTAATGCTAATCAGTTGCAGTGAGAATACCAAGCCTTAGGCAGCAATGACACTTTTTTCAGGAAAGCTTAATTTTAAGCAGAATAATCAGAAATCCTGCTATATCACAATAAAAGTAGAAGAATGTAGCATGAATAACATTCCAGGAGGCTTCACTCATCTGAGATTTGCATAAGAAATTAATAGAGCTGGTAGATTTTTTTCCCAACCTGGTAAAAACTGCTAAATTTCTAAATATTAAATTAAATCACAGGCTATACATAGCACTTCTCTATCCATCAGTATCCTAGTAAAGTCAAAAATACCCATGTGAACTTTCAGAAATGATCTTTACCAAGCTGTATGAGAGCTTTTAGATTAAGATGCTCAATAGCAACACAGTAATAACCAAGTGTATGAGCATGAATGCACATAAGCTTGATGGAATGTACTGTGCACACTGATTGCATTTTTAAAAATCAAAATAAATGAAATGACTGGTTTAAGTGTGTCAAATAGCTTTCAACCTCGGATTTGGCATTTTTTTTTCTGCATTCTTTTGAATGAAAAATGTGAAAATGCTGAAAGCATTTATTGGATCAACAATATTATCAGATATACAAATACATGTGGAGTTTGCACTGATACCATATATATTCTAAGCAATTAATCCAAAAGCTTCCATGATAATGAGAGGGTTCCATCATTTGCATTATAGGACACTAATATATAGAGTAGTTTTGAAGGAAAAATATCCATAATCAAGACCATGCAACAAGTAGCCTATGCCTGAAACAGAAACATTTCTGACCCAAAGTAATCAAAAATTCATATTTATCATCTTTTTATATGTCATCTTATTTCTAAGCCCTTAAAGAACATTTGATTCACATTTTAATCTTTCTTCCGCACCACAAAACCAAAAATCTATTAAGGAAAAAAAGTTTTACAAAAAAGAAATCTTAAAGGAAGTTATATAGATGTTCTTATGCAAGAACAATAGCTCCCCTTTTCAAGTAAATCTTAAATATCATAAAATTTGAGATACATCCATAAAAAGTAAGATTGAGCAACTGTATGAAAACTACTGTGGTACATGCGATCATACCTGACACAATAAAAGCCAAATGTATTTACCATATGCTTAGGTAAAAACTGTAGCTTGTCTGGAATTAATTGAATCTTCTTCCCAAGATTTTCTGAACTGCTAATACAGAAATGCAGGTTTAGTACATTAAATGGTTTTCATTGTATCAGGGAGAATGACTTAAAAAAAAAAAAACCAAACAAAAAATCTATACTTTTGCATTTTTTTTCAAAATATTAAGTTTGATTTAAATAAGCTATTCACTTAAAAGTCTCACATTGTTAGAGAAGCACTATGACATTTATCACAGTTATGTATATGTTGAATTGAAGTATACAAGGAAATGATGATATTAATCCTAGGTTCCATGGCCAGTTAGTAGCAGAGTTAAAAACTGAACATATTTTAATTTTCAAAGTAAGTGTCTGAAAGTAACTGACTTGAAAGTAACATGGGACTCACTGTGAATGAAAATCAAAACTGACTGGATTTACCTCAACAGAAAAAAATGTGATTAAACAAAAATGATTACAATTGTTTTACCATAAATAAGGCAAAAATAGTGTGTTCAGTAACTGGAAGGAAATAATTAACATATTCTGTACCTAAGACAGTTATTTAAATCTATTTAATTGCTCCTGTGAGCACAGTGTGTTGAAAACTTAGCTATTTATCCTCGGAAGACCAGACCTCTCAGAGACAGAGGCTTGCTGTATGCCCACTCAATATCTTGCAGAGCTGTGATGTGCCTGGTCACAGAAGTCTATGTCAGAACTGTGAATGTGCACCTTCCTGTGACACTGCCATTCCTCATGAGGAGAGGAGGAGTGGAGATCACCATCTCAAGTCACATTAGTCACTGCCTAAACTTCTGAGGAAACCAATCCTGGAACATCGGTGGGCCATGGAGTAAATGTGCTTTTGCATTCACCCTGGTCCTTCTAATAGCTTGCTTTGCTGAGTCTAACACAGCCTGAGGTGGTGAATGTTTTCCTGTGGGAGGAAATGCACAGAGAACATCTGGAAAAACCACCCTTTAAAAAAGAGAAAAGAAAAGAAAAGAAAAGAAAAGAAAAGAAAAGAAAAGAAAAGAAAAGAAAAGAAAAGAAAAGAAAAGAAAAGAAAAGAAAAGAAAAGAAAAGNAAAAGAAAAGAAAAGAAAAGAAAAGAAAAGAAAAGAAAAGAAAAGAAAAGAAAAGAAAAGAAAAGAAAAGAAAAGAAAAGAAAAGAAAAGAAAAGGAAAAAAAAAGTAAATGGACAAAGTGTTTCCAAAGGGATATCTGACATTTCCTGGGCCACATTTCTCAGATTGAGAGCAGATGTGCTGATCTAGGTGTCCCTGCTGGAGCAGGGGGGTTGGACTAGATGATCTCTCGAGGTCCCTTCCAACCTCAACCATTCTGTGATTCTGTGAATTGTGAAACAGCTAGCAACATAGCATGGAAATAGTTATAAGTAACCAGTTGAAGTGTTCTTTATGGGAGTCAGATTTCCCCAATTTTTACTTACTTTGCTGTTGCCTGTTATTAAAGGCTAGGAGGTGCCACAGCCATATCAGGAAGGTAACAGAAAATAACTGTTACATGGAATAAGTTAAATGCTAAGCCTTAAGTAATACTAAAGATTCAGGAAAAAACAATAGATGTATGCTTTTGTGAATTTCTCTTTCTTACTGGAAGAGGGTTGGAGCACTGGAAGCCATGAGGCTGGCCTGCGGAAAACAGAGAGACTGGAGGCACAGAAAACCAGGTATCCAGCCAAATCTGACGTAACACCAAAACAAAAGGCTGGGTTCATTTTCTTTCTTCCTACTGCCTGTATGTGCTTGGGCTTCTGATTTTGTGGAATCTTCAAGTATGAATGTGGCATATTTAATATGCACTAAATTCAAGAACTGAATTGCAGCATGGGGCTGTTCTAAACTTTCAGTGTGCAAAAAAGCTATGGGCATAGCAGAAACTTTCTGAACAGAAAGTGTCTTTAAAAATCAAGTTTAAGTAAGGCAGCATTGCAGCTGCTTTGCAGACTTATAGGGCTGAAATGAATGATGTGATACAACTTTCCAGTGTGAACTGTGCACAGGAATGGCTGATGAAGCTGTTTAGGCTAGGACTGTGGTAGAAGTACACAGCAGTGTTTCTTAAGATCACACCAGCACATGGACCTAACTAGGGAACTTTCATGCTGTCTTAATGCTGAGCTGAAATTAAGTACACATTTTCCTCTCTGGTCTTGTGTTGTTAGAACACCTGTGGAAGACCTGTCAAGGAGTCAGTGGCTGGCAGAATATGTGGTAGCAGCACAGTGTGTGAAATTGCGCTCTGCCCAAATTCCCCTCACATGGAAGCATGCATATACGGGTTTGTCAATGATGTCTAGCTGCTTCCTGGACAGTAGTTTCTCGAGGCTAGCACAGCTGAGATAAGGATTTTTTTCTAATAGATTTAAGGAGCCTTTAGAAACAACCTGAGTCCCACCCATGCATCCAACCTGTGCCTCCAACAGTCTCCTATCGACAACCTCTCCTGTCAGTTTCCAGGGCTCCCCAGTTTGTAGTTTAAGTCCTTTATTAAACCTTTCCAGTTTAACACCTTATGAATCTTCAGTGTCTAACTCTACCAGCATCAAGCCTTCTCTTGCTTGCCTTGCAGTCACACTTTGTTACAGGAATATCTGTCATTCTGTTTCTGACAGCCCATCTGGGGAAACTGCCCATTTCTTGCAATCTAGCTTTACTGTGTAAATATTTGCTTTACCTGCTTTCAGATTGGCTTTAGCCTTTTCCTCCTGGGACAATCATCAGCAATGATAGACAGAGTTTAAACAAACAACCAAAAAAAAAAAGAATTAGTTTTGATAATATTTCCACTGGAGCTTTTTTTTTCTATTTGGTCTGAATAGGCCTAAAAGGTTGTTAGTCAAGGGAAGCATTCATGCAAATATCTATTTTTTCTAAAAGACTCCTCTTAAGTTGTCCAATCAGAAAGCTATGTATTTGTTTTTTAATATGCAAGCCCTAATATAATATATAATATCAGGTAGAAACCTGTGTTATTTAGCCATTTTCAGCACTAAATGGGCTTGCTTTAAATTTAACACCGGTAAAACTGTTACTGATCCTAATTTCCATCAGGTATGCAGCACCGTAAGGCTGTGATTTCAGATTTGTAATGATGATTCCTGTATCTTCTCTGACTTGGTTTAAGGAAAAACATTTTATCAATGGCAGTGGTGGTGAGGCATTAGCAAAACTCCAAAGGGCAGCTGAATCTGCATCCTTGGAACTGTTCAAATCAGGGCAAGTTTGGAGTAACCTGACCCAACTTTGAAGCTATTGCTGTTTGGAGAATGGACTTGTTCTACATGAGCTCCAAAAGTCCCTTTCCACCTTAATTCCCACAGAATTACTATTCTGTGATTTTGCTGTATAGCCTTCCTTCTTAATCAGTTCTCTTTTTCTGGCCTTGAATGTGTGAGAAGTCTTTGACCTCACAGGTAAGCCCTGTAGGACAGGTTCATACAGGAAGGAAAAGTACTGTATTGTTTATTTTCTTCATTTGAAAGCTTGACTTGAATCAAGCAAACTATTGTGCTGTATCAGTGATGTATTGGTTATGAAAATCTATGTAAAACCAAGGGATTAGGTACCAAACAATGATATCTCCACAAGCATGCCAACACCCTACTGTATGTACCAGCTTTATTTGCAATGGATGTTAGACACAGGCCACTGCTGATAACTGTCCCAAAATAGCACAAAAACTTTTCCAGACCACAGTTTAGAGAGCTTTCCAATGTTCTCAGTGTACCATTCTGGAACAACTTGGCAAATGAAAAAGCGAGGGCAGGAGCTAACACAGTTTTTACACTGCAGTACAATCCAAAACAATTCTTCACTGCTTGCCTGAGACCAAGGATTCTGGACTCAGCGTAATTAGGAAATCCCTTTCTTTTTTTTTCTGAGATTCTCCGCATGAAGGATGTTGAAAGCAGTTCTGCCATTTGAAAATACCCTGTTTAACAGGAAGCGTCATAAAAATTGAAGTGTCTTAAATGACATGGAAAACCCAGCTTCCCTCTTTTGGTGGATTTATCTTCCTCGGATCAGTTAGGAGGATTCACTTTGGGATTCTTCACAATGCTTTTTTTGCACATCTGTCCAGCTTTGCTTGCACTGAAGGCTAAGTAGACTCCACCAATCTAACTGTCACTACAGAGCAGTGTTATGTTAACCAGTTCTGTCCTTTGCAGCAGCTTACACTGAGGCAGAGATAAAAGACCTGCAGGTGAAGACTAATTGCCTTGCTGTGTAATTTAAATTATTCCCCCAAAACACAGCTCCAGAAACATAGAAAACTATGTGGTATAGGAATTTGGACTTGACCTGCGACATCAGTTGGCTTAATCTGCTCTGCCATCCTGGGGCCTAGGTATGTGCTACTCACTACCTGAGCTCTCTGCCTCTCTAGCGCCTTGGGACTGGATGACCACAGTATCTTCTCATCAGCCTCCTTTGGGTGTTCTTGGTGTGGAGCTCGGTTGGGTCTGCCTCAGCGGGTGTTCTGAGTGCCTGGGAGGACCTCTGACCCATCGCTGCCCTCCAGCTGAGGTGACTGATTTTTATGTGGGCCTACTTGAAAGTACCAGATGGATGTTCTTGCTCAGCTACAAAGCCTTTCAGAAAGGCTTTTAAAGAAGGCTCATCAAAAGGTAAAACATAAAGATCTGCCATGGGGTATAAGCTGTGAGGGCCCCTCAAAGTTGTTGTTTATTATTATTATTATTTTTACTAAAGACAGCAGAGATTCACTTGCCATTTTTCTTATTTATGTGACTTTGTTTTCTCATGATCTTCCTTTGTGTTCCTGTATAGTCTAAGCTGCTCTGGGCCTTAGTCAAAAGCTGCTCTGACTTAGTCAAAATATTGCTGTTAATCTGCATATTTCTGAGTTATCATCTAACTGTTACAATTGCTCAGTGTTGAAGCTTTTCCCTGTGGCTGAGCGCATCTTGTTGAAACTGCTGACAAATCTCCAGTTCCAGCCCTACAGCTTACTTCAAACACTGAAGAGTGATCACAGAATTGCAGAATCACAGAGTGGTTGAGGTTGGAAGGGACCTCTAGAAATCCCCTAGTTCAAAACCCCTGCTCATGCATGTGGCACAGGTTTCCAACCAGGCGGGTTTGGAAGATCTCCAGAGAAGGAGACTCCACAACCTTTTTGGGCAGTCTTTTCCAGGGCTGTCACCCTCACAGTAAAGAAGTTCTTCCTCACATGGAGATGGAACTTCTCGTATTTTAATTTGTACCTATTACCCCTTGTCTGTCGCTGGTGACCACCAAGAAGGGTTTGGCCCCATCCTCTTTAGATTTTCCTCTGAGATATTTATACATGTTGATCAGATCTCCTCTCAGTCTTCTCTTCTCCAGGCTAAGTAGGCCTAGTTTTCTTAGCCTTTCCTCACAAGATAAATGCTTGAGTCCCTTAATCATCTGAATCATTAATCTGATGTTTGCTCCCAAAATGATAAATGAACTTCAGAATTTCTTGATGGCAGGATTTCTTTTTTGGTTTTCTTTTTACATTCAGAAATTTCAAGATTTTGAGATTTTCCATGAAAGACTTTATTTTGTTTTGTTTTGTTTCACCTTGAAACAACCGTTTAGTTGAGAAAATAAGCCTACTATCATAAAAAAGCGAAAATTACCCAAGTGCAAATTACCACAATGCTTCAGAATTCATTCTTATTGCTTTGCAAACCAGATGTCGGGATGGAGTGGAGGGAGGAATCCCACCTCATCTTTCCCCTCTATGACAAGGGCTATCCCAAAGACTAAAGCCTATGGGAACTATGGGAAACTAGATTCAGGTATATAGGTCCAGTTATTGTAAAATACAGTTCACACCAGGCTCAATTTCAAAGCTGGAGCTATCTTCTCTTTAAACTTTGCTGTTCAGAACGATCTTGGAAAGTCTGCTGCTTATTGGTCAATTGCGCTTTAATCTTCGTCATAACTTCCAGGATTACAATATTTCGGTTACCAAATAAATCTGAAAGCCACTCGGTAGAATATGTTACTGTGTGCAAAACCACGATATTATCTGTGCATGGAATGATACTTTTTGACACCCTTGAAGCCTACATGGAAAATTGTAGCGTTACCAGACTGTTATCAAAACGGCATTTTTTTTTTCAGAAAGGAACAAATGCTTAGATAACAAATGATATTTCTGAAATGGATTTCTCCCCAACCCCATTTCCCCAACCTTTGTAATAAATTTGGCTTTGTAATGATGATGTGCAGGCTGAGGTTATGAGCATGCAAACAAGCACTTGTATGAACTATTTATTTAACATAGGATCAGTTCCAAGCTTTTCTGGAGTAAAGTCTCATAACTGATTTTAAGGTCTGGACTAGGAAAGTTCTTTCTAGATTGATGCCTGACACAAAAATGTTTCTCTGACCTCATGGTCAAACTTTTATTTTTGATGATGAGGGCAAAACCCAACTAGCTGTGCAATTCTCATCAGCAAATAAAAATCTCAAAGTAGAGAGTCCAACAAAGACAAACACAAATTTTGATACATGGGAAGGAATGGCATCATGAATGTGTATAGCTGGCAATGTCTAGATAGTAGGCAGCTCTTCAGAAACAAAATAAAACATAACAAAACAAAACAAGTCTCCCCAAGATCCCAGGGGTCCTGCTGGACAACAAGTTGAGCATATGTCAATGGCTGTGGAGAAGAAAAACAACTGGATGCTGGACAGTGCCAGCAAGACTATAGCCAGTAGATCAAAGGAAATGATTAATCCCCTCTATTTAGCACTCACAAAGCCACATCTGGAGTATTGTGTCTCCAGATGTGGAGATCCTATAGAAGAGAGATGTCAGCCAAGTGCAGTGAGTACAGTGGAGGGTCACTAAAATAAACGGGGAATGGAACACACAATTTGCAAGAAGAGGGTGAGGGTGCTGGGTTTGTTCATCCTGAAGAAAGGAATGTGTCAGAGGAGATCTAGCTGTAATTTCCTACTACTGTTCCTTGGCAATGATCTCTAGGACTGCATCAATGTCACACAGGCTATCTCTAGTTTGATATGATCATCACCATGTGATGTGAAGTGAACGTGAAAATGTGATGAGAAAAGCCAAAGGGATCCATTTGAGGAACAAGATATAAATACAGATTTATCTTTATGCTCAGTAGAACTTTTAAATCATATCTACCCAACCCGAAAACTCAGTTGTTTGCACGAGAAAATGGAGAGAAGAGGATATGTAGTTTACTTGATCCTTACTTTGGTTCCCTACTTAAGAATGGAGAGATCTGATCTTAAATTAGTGAAAAAGAAGCACATTCTGTTTCACATACATATACTCAGGACAATTTTGAAATGACACTTTCTTTATTTGGATTTCTTTTTGTTTCCATTGAAGGTGGGAAAGCTTATCAAGAAAAACTTCTTCCTTTTCTTTTCTTTTCTTTTCTTTTCTTTTCTTTTCTTTTCTTTTCTTTTCTTTTCTTTTCTTTTCTTTTCTTTTCTTTTCTTTTCTTTTCTTTT